>VZTY01020751.1:21223-92732 GCA_013400935.1 Turnix velox
CAAAGGGGAAACATGCTGCCTCATATAATATTTGCCTATGGTAAACTTCATAACTGCTCTTTGGAAGCACAGTCCTCCTTTCAAACTCTTGGAAAGGCAGCACCATTTGTGGTCACAAGACATTCATTTGCTTGAAATATTTGGATAGTTAATACTGCAGTCACATTAAACCCAGTAAGACATTTGTCCTGTGACACTCAAAGGCTTTCACCCATGCATTTCTTCCCACATCTTCCTGATTTTAATCAATACATAGTTAAAATAATTATTTTCAAGACTCCTTGGTTCTAATCCAATATTAAGGTCCCCCAGAGCTCTCAACTATTTAAAAGGCTCTGGAACAACCCTCCAGCTTCTTTCACATTTATTGCCCATTTGAATATTGAAATAATATGTGACGTGTTGTAATAACAATCCACTTCTCCCAGGGCTGTCTGTACTTCCAGTTCTCAACTGTTTTTAATAGATGAAACATGGTGAGCAACCCCTAAAACATCATTAACACTGCAGATTCCTTCTTGAGCTTCCATCTCTCTTGCCCAGCTGAGCAAGGCTTTTTGCAAGCATGAAGCTCTGCCTTGGCCAACAGTAATTTGTGGGCTTGATGCTGTTGCCTAGAAGTGCAACAGGTTTCAGCCTATTTTCAAGTTGGCAAATGAAACACGGGCTGTGCACTCACTTTGCTGGCAGCTCAGTCAGGAACAGGGACTACACAGAATCATAGAATGGTCTGGGTTGGCAGGGACCTTCAAGATCATCCAGTTCCAACGCCCTGACATGTCCAGGCACACCTCCCACTACACCAGGTTGCTCAATGCCTCATCCAGGCTGGCCTTAAACACCTCCAGGGATTGAGGGGGCATCCACAACCTCTCTGTATAGCCTTTTCCAGTGTCTCACCGCCCTCACAGCAAAGAACTTCTTTCTTATCTCCAGCTTAAATCTCCCCTCTTCCAATTTGCATCCATCACTCCTAGTCCTGCCACCCTGGACCCTATTAAAAAGTCCTACCTCAGCCTTTCTGTAGCCCCCTTCCTTCAGGTATTGAGAAGCTACTCTGAGGTGTCCCCCACCAGAGTAGGTTGAACAACCCCAACTCCTTCTCTTCTCCAGGCTAAACAACCCCAACTCCTTCAGCCCGTCCTCAGAAGGGAGGTGCTCCAGACCTCTCATCATCTTTGTGGCCTCCTCTGGACCTGCTCCAACAGATCAATGTCCTTCTTATGTTGATGGCTCCAGAACTGGACACAGTAACTCCAGCTGGGGTCTCACCAGAGCTGAGTAGAGAGGAAAAATTCCCTCCCTTGACCTGCTGGCCACATCACCAGAGACAGATTTCAAATCATTATCCTTAAAACATGCACATTTCATGTCTCATTTTCATTTTCTGCATCCCCATGGGGACAAGTTTGAAGTTGGCTCTTTGCTCATTTCTCATCCAAACCCCAAATACAACAAGGGTCCAGCCTAGAGCCATGAGCAGAGATCTTCCTCCTCACTCTAGAGCAAAGCCATGAGCCCCTGTGCCATGTCATGAAGGCAGGATGCCATTGTGTCACAAGCAGTCAAAAAATGAGGATTATGAAAAAAGACACAAAGGTTACAGAAAATTGATCTCTTCCTATTACTGCTGCTTTTATTTGAGCCTTCCCTGCTTGGCTCGGGACTCAATCAGGTGTTTCATTTGCCAGCCTGGTGCTATCCTGATCATTAGGCTGCCCAAGAGGTGGTGGAAGCCCCATATTTGGAGACATTCAAGGCCAAGCTTGAGGGGACTCTGAGCAACCTCATCTAGTGCAAGAAGTCCCAGCTTTCTGCAGGGGGCTGGACTGGATGACCTTTCAAGGTCCCTTCCAACCCAATGCATTCTATGATTATGAGCAATACTACAGTCCTCAAAGCCAACATTTCCCAGGGTCATCCATACTTTGTGTGAAGCCTCCCCACTGCCTCTGCCACATTGCTGACCCAATTCCATGACCTCAGCTACCTAGCAGAGCTCTCAAACCATGCTCCAAATGTTCTGTCTCAGCATGGACAATGACTTTTCTTCTACCCTACCCTCTATCACCCCCTAAAGAGCCTTTCTCAATAATGCACTATGGCTTCTACAGCTCCTCAGAGGACAAGAGCTGAGTTATACATTGATGTTTTCACCAGCTAAGTACCTTTTTCATACTCAGAATGAGAGCCCACCCATGACAAACCACAACAGCTTAACCAGCTGCCACAGCACACATGTGTCTTCAAGCTCAGAGGTAGCAAATGGTTTTAAACTAGAGCAAGGCAATCCGAAAATAGATGTTGGGAAGAAATTCTTCCCTATATGGGTGGTGAGAAACTGGCCCAGGTAGCCCAGAGGGGTGGCAAAGGCCACATCCCTGAAGACATTCAAGGCCAGCTTGATGAGGCTCTGAGCAAGGGGTTGGACTAAAAGGCCTTTGAAGATTTTGTCTAACTCAAACCTAAAGCTAAACCTAACCCTAACCCTAATCCTAACCATAACCCTAACCCTAACACCAACCCTAACCCTAACCTAACCCTAACCCTAACCCTAACTCTAATCTAAACCCTAACCCTAAACACTAACTCTAACCCTAACCCTAACCCTAATGGCCTTTGAAGATCCTCTCTGACCTAACCCTAACGCAAAGGTTAACCCTAACCCCTAACCCGAACCCTAATCCTAAATCTAACACTAAACCTAACCATAACCCTAATGGCATAAGAAGATTCTCTCTGACCTAACCCTAACCCTAATCCTAAACGTAACCCAAACCTAACCCTAACCCTAAAACCAAACCAAAACGCTAACCCTAACCCTAACACAACCCTAACCCTAACACCAAAACATAACACTAACCCTAACCCTAACCCTAACCCTAACCCTAAACCTAACTGTAACCAAAACCTAACTCTAACCCTAACACCAAATATTAACCCTAAGCATAACCCTAACCCTAACGACAAACCCCAACGCTAACCCTAACCATAACCCTAACACGAACACTAAATCCTAACCCTAACCCTAACCCTAATATCAAAACCAAACCCTAACCCTAACCCTAAACCTAACCCTAACACCAAACCCTAACGCTAACCCTAACAAGAAACCCTAACCCTAACCCTAACCCTAAGCCAACCCTAACCCTAAACCTAGCTCTGACTGAACGCTAACCCTAACTCTAACCCTAACAGTTACCCTAATCCTAACTCTAACCCTAACCCTAAACCTAACTCTAACCGAACAATAACTCTAACCCTAACTAACCCAACCCTAACCCTAACCCTAAACCTAACGAACACCAAACCTTAACCTTAACCCTAACCCTAACCCAACCCTAACCCTAACCCTAAACCTAAACCTAACCCTAACACCAAACCCTAACTCTAAGCTAACCCTAACCCTAACCCTTTACCCAATACATTCTATGACTTCTATTTCTTCTAATCGTGCTGCTGTATTTGCTTTCAAGAGCAGGAAGACAAGTTCAGCATGGAGCTGTACTGCAGGGAAAGCATTATCAGTGAAACATCCAGGGACTTTGAAGCATAAAAGCCTCAGAAAAGTGCAGTTGAGGGCTAGGAAGGGTAACAAACAGAGATGATAAAGAAGCAGAACAACCTAGAAATCATACATTTGCGTGCTGAGAAGGATGCAGAGCCTCCATGGACTGCAGCTTATTCTCTAAGACAAGCACTTTTTCCTGCAATCTGTGGATCTCCTGTTTGCTCTGGGCTTCTGTTCTCTGTAACGTTTCATAGTCCATCATCTTCTTCTCAGCCAAAGAAATCTGCTCTTTCAAGAAAGCTATGGCTTGTGTCTGATCTTTATATTCACTGTGAAGTTTCTCCAGTTCATGCACCCTCAGCTCAGCATCTCGACACTTGTCCTTCACATCTTGGAGCTCAAGAAGGTGCTGATTGCTTTTGGTTTCCAGTTGCATTTTCCAGTTGCTGTTGCTTTTTTCCACTTCATCCACAGCCTCCTGCAACTTCAGTTTGAGACTCTCTTTCTCTTTTATATGTACAGCTGTCTCAATGTCATGCTTGGCTTTCAGGTTCTCCAACTCAAGCTGGTGCTCCATCTTTATACTCTCCACCACAGCCTTCAGTTCCATGATCTCCTTGTGCTGGGTGTCAGGGCCTGTGTTTAACGTGGCTTTCAGGTCCTCTAGAGATTTCTGGTGGTCAGAAGCTAACGTGTCCAACTTGGACTTCCAGTTGTCCATGAGTCCCATGTTCTCATTAGTGGCTTGCTGAACTTTATGCTTTAGATCAATGATTTCCTGCGAGTACTTCTCATTGACAGACTTCAGCTTCTCCATCTCCTGCTGGTACTTCTTCAATGTCTTCTCATACTTCTCCTTCAGCTGGCTGCTCTTCTTCTGGTGCTCCTTGTTGGCAGACAGCAGCTGGTCTCGTAGACGAAGGGCCTCTGACTGCAAGCCCAGGTTCTGCTCCGGGGTCCCTGCTTGATGGGAGCTGAGGAGGCACTGACGAAGCTCATCCACCTCACTGCGCCTCAGGCTCAGCTCCTCCTCCAGCTGCAGGATTCTGGACTTCTCTGCCACTGTGGTCAACTGCAACATGACAGAGAAGACAAAGTCAGTCCCCATCTCTCATCACCACATCCTGCCTTTCAACCCGTGCACTCCAGTAGAAGTAAATCCAAAGTACATTAGTCAAAGTTCTCAGATAAATAAGAATAACCAGCATCCTCCAGTGTGAGCAGAGTTTTGCACCAGGTTAACCATCACCAATAACTTACAGTTACTATATCTCTGTGCCAATTGCAATTTGGTTTTTTTGGTTTTTTGTTTTTTTCTAACACAAACCTCTTGTTCCCCACAGGGAAGCACAAAGCTTTGAAACAATTCTCAAAATCAGCTGGAGAGCAGCAGTGGTTTATGAAAAATAATGGCCTGAAAGGGCATTATATTTCCAAAGCAGGCACCCTGCCAGGTGATGCAGGGGAGATTTAGGCTGAAGATAAGAAAGAAGTTCTTTACTGTGAGGGTGGTGACAGACTGGAACAGGTTGCCCAGAGAGGTTGTGTATGTCCCCTCAATCCCTGGAGGTGTTTAAGGCCAGGCTGGATGAGGCATTGAGCAGCCTGGTGTCCCTGCTCATGGCAGGGGGGTTGGAACTGGATGATCTTGTAGGTCCCTTCCAACCCAAACCATTCTATGATGCATGGAGAAAATGTGGCTGCACATGCAGGAACATTGCAAGCACCAAGATCAGCATTAAGCACATCATGTTTCCTTTATTGCTCAGCAAATCCTCTGCCTACACACCTCTCCTCTGCATCACTATTTGTTAACCCTGGTGTAAAAAGGAAGAGGGATTTTTTATTTTATGGTTTTTTACACCTGAGTAACTGTTAGACTTTATTAGCAAAGTAAAAAAAAACAATCAGGTAGAAGGCCTGAGGACGCCAGACAATAAATCTGGCCATGGTTAACACTGAGCAGAAGGGCTATGGATCAATGTCTTAATGATCTGAGTGTAACCCAGCAGGTCTGAACTGCCTGCTGGCCACAGGGAGCTCAGTGTGCTGCTGCTGCTACGGATGGAGAAGAGGACATTTGACTGGATGAAATATTAGAAAGAGGCAGAAGAAACAAGGAAACCAAGGTACAAGTGATCAAACCCATTGAATTTTAATTGCCACCTCCTCTAACCATCAGCCCAGGAGGCTGTCTGGGGTTTATTTTAGATGGGCAAGGAGGCATTCAAAGCAGTTAGCCCTTT
Source organism: Turnix velox (assembly GCA_013400935.1). Classification (NCBI taxonomy): domain Eukaryota; kingdom Metazoa; phylum Chordata; class Aves; order Charadriiformes; family Turnicidae; genus Turnix; species Turnix velox. The sequence continues at coordinate 26,981 of VZTY01020751.1, forward strand.
TGGAGAACCTCCCACATGTGCATTACACAGCTCAACCAAATCCACTGGTGAAGAGCAAGCTCTCTGTAGGAAAGTTTGATGCTTCACACACCACAGCAGGGTGAAAAAGCCCATTCCACATCTGGCTTCGTTTGGGTATGGGTGTGTTGTTCATCAGGGCAGCCTACCCAGAGCTAGTCCACCTGCATTCACCAGTATTTCCCATTTCAGATGGTAGCTCCCACAGCTGGAGGGAGGGCAAAGGCAATGCTGACCACAATGTTATTTCCCATTTCAACCTGGGGAAGCCTCAAGGCAGAATGAATTGTGCAGTGGGGTGGGGATATTACATGGGCATGTTAATTGAAAGATGAATTGTGAAGGGTTCATGTGTCAAATGATGGCACTGGGGCAGAGAAGCAAACTCAGTCTGAGAAATGAGTTCCCACACAAGAAGCAAAGCTAAAAAAATCATGTCGTGACTACCATTTCCAGGAGAGAGAAAGAGAGCAAAGAAAAGAAACCGATAAAAAAAAATAAAACCAGGGAAACCTAAATCCAAGCCAAAAACAAATCAACCCCACAAACCAAAGAAAAGAGAAACCCAAAGCAAGGCGTCACAAGCACCAAGGCAGGGGGCAAGCGCCGCTGTGCAGGCAGGGCCAGTGGGGGTCCATTACCCTGGTGTCCTCTAATTCTCTGAGGAGTTTTTCAGCCTGTGCCTTCTCAAACAGCAGGCTCTGCTCGAGCTCCCGTATGCGGGCATGCTCCAACTGCGTCTGAGTCTGGTCACACAGAGGGAAAAAAGAAGAGTGGAGATGGGAAAAGGGAGAGGGAGGAGAGAAAAAGAGAGAGAGAGAGAGAGACAAAGGAAAGAGAGAAAAGAGGAGGAGAGAGAAGGCTGCAACATCATCTTCAGAGTACAAGACAAGGAAAGGCAGTTCACAACAGAGGAGAATAGAGACCCAAACAAGCAGGAGCAAATCCAGCCAAAGAGAAAATGGTCAATACGGGACTTTACACAATCCTTATTGAGGCTGTTCATAAGAGAATGGGAAAATATCACTCTGCATTAGCGTTTTCCTGTATCCAGACTATACCAAAGACACATCCTAAAAAGCCTCCCAATGCTGCACACCACCAGAGTACATCTTTGCACCATGAAAGAGAATGCAAAGACCTTGAAATTATTCTTTTCACCTCTCCTCTAGAGGAATCACAAGGTAGAGGGAAAAGAGTTGGAAGTTCCCATCCTCTTTTTGCTTTGGAGACAGCCTGAACCTTGCACTAGGTGGGGATGAGGGAAAATAACAGGTCAAACTGGACACAGCATGGTGCTAAAATCAAAAATACACTGTACTGAAAGCAAACCAAAGGAAGTTTAGAAATCAATCTGTTACATAAACCAGTGCTTTCTGTTTGAATGGGGCTGATATGAATTTCAAACTGATTTTTGTGTGATAAGACTCTAACACACTTGTACACAAAACAGAACTATCGGGTTTTGTTTTGGTTTTGCCATTTTGTTTTTAAACAGATGAATAAACTAAGCACAAGCAGTTTATGCAAACTGACAAATCCACTGATTCAGGTTGCCCTTCACTTTTAAAGCAGACACACCATGAAGCTGCCCTTGGTTGCAAACCTCAGGACTCTACAATGACCACCATGTAAAATTCCCCATAAACAAAAGAGGAGAGGGATGTGGGAAAATACATGGTGACTCTGGACACCACAATTTTTTAGCTTACAAAACCCAAAGTTTCCTTTAAATTAAACTGGACCTCCCACACAAACAAACCTTGTCAGAATTCTTTAACCCCTATTTTCTGTCCTCTATTTTTCGTATTATTTTCTCCTCTATGTCCATGCCCATAGTTATCAGGGAAGCAAGCTAGATTAACAACCCTTAAATATAGCTCTGCTGAAGCTTTGCATCAAATCCTGTGTTATTTTTATTTCATGCAAATTGGTTTTTCTAGCTAGTGTGACTCAGAGCCTCAAATCCAAAGTTTTCCTGCACTTTGAGGAAGTTCAGATCTGAATTTTAGACTGACTTCTTGCTATTAGCCTGAAAGAAATAATCACAGATTACAGACTGACTTCCCACTGGTATTCAAGGCACAAGGTAGGTTCTAGGAGATGAGTATGAAAGAGCTCCTTGAAGAGGTTATTTACTATAACAACAAAGTCTGCCACCATTAAAAGCCTGTTTTAAAAGGCTGTGTTTTCCTCTAATTGCTTTTCCCCTTCCAAAGCACTGCCAGCCAGGACCAAAACCAGGGTGAAGACACAACATTTCAAGGTTAAATCCACATTCTTTATCGGGGGGAAGAGGGGGGAGACGACACTAAGATCAGGACCCATGTCTGCAGGCTTCAGACACATTGATTTCTTTGACCAACATGCTTCTAATGATGCTTTCTGCAACACACTCCATTGTCTGGCTTTCCCATTTTCCTGGGCTTTTATTGATACAATGAACAGTGAAGCACAGGAGCAGGTCCCATGATGTTTCTGGCTGTCACTACCCTTGCACTGTGGTTAAAGACGGGAAAAATTTTTCCACATCTGGAGTAGAGCCTTGCATTCACAAAAACATTTTCTTTTCCTTCCTCTCCACCCCCTCCACCTTCCACAGAAAAGCCTCCCACCACCTCTTCCAGTATGTACAATTGCAACAGCATGGCTCTGAGCAACAGCCCATCCCAATGAAAGGGTGTCCCAGTATCAGACCCCACACTAGTGGGCAGGAGATGCCAGACAAGGAGGTCAGACAACACACAGGATTCCAGCTGGACCAGAACAGCATCTGGCTGGGAGCTTAGCAGTGTATTGACAGGCACAATCACAGAACACTGCAGGGACAGAGACTAAGCAGTCAAATAATTCCTACAAGTGAAAAAAAAACATATGTGGAAACACATTCATATAGAGGCAGACTTTAACAAGGATTGGCAACTTGGGACTTTTAAAGCCAGGCTGGCTGGGTGTGATTAATTTTAAGCAGTTCCCAGCATTATTAGTCACTGGGCAACATCCTTAAGAATAATCTTCACAGTTTATACCATGGTATTTACAGCAGGTCTGAAACTGTTGATATGGAGAGCGTTTGGATTTGGACAAAAGGTGGCAGAAATTACTCAAGGGAGGCCCCACATGCAATTTCAGGTTCTAACCCCACACTTTGGGAAGGGTTTTAGGAATTACCTCCAGATCCCCCTTTGTGATGGATTCCTCCTCCACACGGAACTGCAAGTCCTCCACTTTCCTGGGGAGGGGAAGAGACACAAATAGGAATCAGTAACACCCAGATCAGCATCCCCATTCATCACCCATTGCACATGGGCCTCCCCAACACAACCAAAGACTCAGAGGAGACATATACAGACAAACTTTGTATACTAACAGCTAAATAATAGAATCACAGAATAGTTTGTGTTGGAAGAGATCTCAAATATCATCTGATTGTAATCCCCCTGCCCTGGGCAGGGACACCTCCCAGCAGCCCAAATCCAAAGCCCCATCCAACCTGGCCTTGAACCCCTCCAGGGATGGGGCAGCCCCAGCTTCTCTGGGCAACCTGGGCCAGGGGCTCACCACCCCCACAATGAAAAATGTCTTCCTAGTTTCTAATCTAAATCTACCCACCATCTTCATCTTAAAATTATTCCCCCCTCATGCTATGGTTCCACTTTCTGAGAGAAAGACTCTCCCCAACTGTCTTGCTCCCACATCATGAACATTTGTCTTCATGCAAAGGCCATGCTCACAGACAAGCTGCTCCTGCTGCACCTCCTCTCGAGCCAAGCACAAGTCCTCTTCACTGACTCTGGGATCCTAAAGACCAACTAGGTTTCACTGGTTTTCTCATTCTCTTCTCCTCCTGCAGCTGTCCCTGCCCATGGTAGGGAGGTTGGAACTAGATGATCTTTAAGGTCCCTTCCAACTCAAACCACTCTATGATTCTATGATTCTGGGTGATTCCTGTGCCAAATGCACAGGGTTCATACAACTCCCTAGAAATCAGAGTCTCTGCCTTCTTGGCAGAATGTAGGCAATGCTCAGTGGTTCCCCAACAAGGAAATGGTGAGTGACCCTGGCAGAAAAGCCTTCACTGGAGATCATACAGGCCAGTCACACATAACCAGACATAAACCCACATGCACGAACGCAGAGGTGCCTGGGACTCGTTTACAAAGTCTGAAGAGAAAACTCAGTAATGATAAAACAAATAAGTCAACCTTTTGCTAAACTCCCTACTCTTTGTTCTCTTTCCTGATTTGAAAATAAGGCAATAATGAGGATGTAGAGCTGGTAGCCAGATGCAAGGACTCTGATTCTGTGATAGATAAAAATAGCTGTGAGAGCACTTATCTGACTTCATAAACAAACTTCCTTGTCTAAACCTCCTCTAATTAGAGGAGGCATCTGTTGATATTTAGGAAAGAACTCAGCTGTCTTGGGTTAGAGGGCCTCCTGGAGCTGGGAAATTGAGCTCCCTACCCAAGGAATGGAGAGACTTGTGCACAAGAAAACAATTCCTCCTCTGGAGGAGCATCATTGAAATGATACCCACACTGTTTGCAGTTACTTAAAACACAGAAATTTCTTTCTTTTCCCACTGAGGAGTTTAATTATATATGTGGAGCAACTGGACTCTAAGAATGACACGCAGGTCTTCCCTGTTATCCAGAGGGAAAATGTATATACTTCTTCACATGTATAGGGACAGGGCCTCTGGGAGGTGGGGAGATGAAACACACTCTGGTAAGGCTCTACTCTAGTTTGATTTCCCTTCCTCAGAAACAACATCCCTTAAGATCAGCACATCACAAATAGAGGGGAAAGAAGTGGTTTTCAGCAAGGCCAGGCTGTACAGAAAGGTCAAAGTTGTGGGATGGCACAACCCACACAGTTCTGTTATTATCCACTGCTGTTATTTTATACTGTGTCCTTAGCCAAGAACATCTGAAGGCAAGGTTTTGGCACCACTCACACTCTTGCCATGAGTTAATCCCACAGTCAGTGCAACATCTGCCATGCTCAAGTGCTCTTGGACCAGAAAGCAGCCTGTCAAATATTTATCAGGGTCATCACAGAAGTGCATATTCAAAAAACCTGAGACTGCTCACATCACGAAAATTATCCCACTACAGCCCCATCAATTACAGCACTGAGCCTCCTTTTAGAGCTGTAAGACACAGGAAGGTACAAGAGTAACTGGAAATACTTCACTGCTCAGTTGCAGCAGTAGCAGTTCATCAGCAAACAGGGGCAGTCAGAGCACTGTATGCCCCACACTCTAAAGACAAGAGTCACAGTGAAATTATTTTATACTTCTCATTACCTGAAGCAGTACATCCCTTCCCTACAGGCAGGGAGACCACAATAGCCAGGAGAATGAAACACAGCACATTTGAGGTACTGGAAGACCTCCAAACAGGACTTTCCCAGTCTCTTTCTTCTCCTTAGGCCAAGTAAACCTTAGTAAACTTTAAACACAATGTTCTTGGGTAAAAGCCTCCTCTCCCCCTTGACAACCCTCACCCACCCACTCCTGCTTTACCTCTTCTCCTCTTCCAGCTGGTTCAACAGCTCAACCTTCTCCTTCTGCATCCCATCCATCAGGGCTCGTGCTCGCTGGAGGTTTCCTTCTGCCTCTGTGACATACTACAGTGCAAAAGTTTATATATAAAGTACAGAGTTGTTTAAAAAAGGACTAGAACAAGGGAATAGAAGGTCCTGATGATCTGTTTCAAAGAATGCTACAGTAAAAAGGTAGATTGTCCTGAGAGCCCAGTGTGTAGGTTTGAAAAAAAACAGAAGTTGCTCAAACTCCACCAGATTAAACTTTGATCCATGTTCTATTGTCTCTCTGACTTGGACTCCTTGGACAATCTAGGTCTTATTAAGAGTTAAAAACTTGAAGCCTGAACAGTTTTGAACACCTGATCTGAGGTCACCAGGTGCAATTCAGCCCTGGGCAGCAAGCTAAAGAGACACTTCAGGCTTGTGTTGACTTGTTACTGGCAATTACTGGGAAATGCTGTACACAAGGAAGATGTCACCTTGAGCTGATTATTCCTGCATTTCTGACAAGCACACAAAGATATACAGTGCCACCCCTTCTCTCCAGTCACATACTGGTGAGCAGCAAACATGTATCTTCTCTCTCTAAACATCCAAGTACATAAAAAAACATTTGCATAAATGCTTGTGTGAAAAAACCCTAAAGTGATCAGCCTCATCTCCTTATAGATCTCTTCACTGCATTAATGTGATCAAACAAATCCTGTCTGGAAAGAAAGCAGAAACACATTAACTGAGCTGAGGTTCTCAGCAGTGCCTGATAGCATCAAAAAAAACTCTGCAATGCAGTCACAGCCAAGGCCAAATCGGGTGGCCAAGGGGAACAAGTTCATTCTCCACTTGCATTAAAATGTATTGATCCAGCAGACAAAGTATCCACTGTCCTTTTCTGGAACGGGGCTTTTTCAGCTCCTGGCTTGGAGCAGAGAGAGCACACCTTCTATTGGCAGCAGTGGAAAAAGAGATTCAGCCTAAACCCACCGTGCAGGAAGCTGCCTCCACACATGAGACAGTAATTCAGAACTCAGTTTCACATCAGGAAGCTATAAATAGGCAATGTTATCATGATCTGAAAGTTTCAGAGGATGCCAGATATCTGTGTGGCAGCCTAAAGCCACATCACCTCCTACCTGTTCATGCTGGGCCTTCATGATGGCAATCTCTTTCTCCACCTCACAGATGTGGCTGGTGGCTTTGGCAACCTCAGCCCTCTCCAGGTCACGTTCTGCCAGGAGCTGCTCAATGTGCTGCTGCTTCTCCTTCAGGGCCTCCTGGAGGGCTGTGGTGCCAGAGATCTTTCGAGCATATCGAGAAGAGGTCTCTGTCAGCTGCAAAAGGAGTTAAAAAGAGATAGGGGTAAAGCTTTGTCCTTCTCAGTCTAGAGCTGCTTGAAGTTACCCATAAAGTCTGGAATGCAACTCACCCACTGATCCTAGAATGGTTATAGTTGGAAGGGACCTTAAAAGATCCTCCAGACACAACCCTGCCCTGTGCAGGTTCACCTCCCACCAGCCCAGGCTGCCCAAAACTCCGTCCAACCTGGCTTTGAACCCTTCCATTAATGGAGCAGCCACAGCTTCTCTGACTGGGCCCCTGGGCCAGGGGCTCACTCCCCTCACTGCAAAGAGTTTCTTCCTAGCATCTAATCTAAATTTCTCCTCATCATTTATTAGACTATACAGAGCAGAAGCTCCAGCTCTGGACCCTACAGGTGATGTTAAGAGGTCTGCAAAACATCTGCATGCTTCTTGCAAGGTCAATATCTCTCCAAAGAAAGCTTGGGGACAGGATGTGGGGTGGGAATTGGACCAGGGAAAACGATCATGTATTGTATTCTCTGCCTTCTTAAATATTGATGATCTGCACTGGTGCAATCCCAAACTGACCTCAGCTGGAGACTGCTATGGGCTTGTTGGACCCAGTCCCAGAGATGGATACTGCACTCCTTCCCCAGCCAGGACAACTGCAGGTGCTCTGCAGCACACACTACAGCAGAGTCAGAGCTCTGAATAACACTGCTGCCTGCTCTGCTGTCTTGAGCACCTTCCAAAGCACACAGCATGTGATCCGGGACAGTGTCACCCCCTGTCAGTCAACACAGCATCACGCTGCTGCAGAGCCACGTGGGATGAGAAACAATGGCATTTTTTTCTGGAGAGATCCTATATAAAACCTGCTCTTGATAGTAGTGTTCAGATTGATCCCATTGCTAATAGCAGTTAGGGCTCACAATCACTCCGTGTTTCCTACAACTCTCATGTCCATGGAGGGTGTGTCTCTGTTTGTAAGGTGAGTAACAATACCCCACAGTCCACTCCTCATTTTGTTGATACTGAAGGAGCAGCTGCCAAAACAAACCCCCAATCCTCCTGCTTCCTAGCACCAGATCAGGGCAGAAGTGGACCAAGGATGCTGCTGCTTCTCCTTCAGGGCCTCCTGGAGAGAGAAAGAGTCACTTACCAGCCCACTGCGGCTGGGCCTCCCTCCAACTGATGATGCCACTGAGCTGACAGAGCTGATGGAGGAGCTGCTGGGGCTGTGGGTTAAGGCAGACACCCCCATGGCCATCCGTTTGCTCTTCTTTGCCTTGGCAGGGCTGGTTGATGGGAAGCCAATGCGGATCACCTTGTGGATTGGAGCAAAGAGGCCAAACTTGGGAGGGCACTGGAAATACCTGTAACACAGGTATGCACTGAGTCACACACAGGAGAGCATCCATCTCACTCAAAGCCTTGCAGAATGGTCTTGCTGAGCAAAATGCCTGCCACTCATCTCTTGGTGCTTGGCTCTGACACTGTTCCCTGCATACAAGTGGTTGAATCATTCTCCTTTCCTGCCTCTTGAGAGCAGTGGTAACCTCCATGTTTTCTCTTGTGGTGCTTATGCAGGGAAACCTGAGATAATGACCATGCACTAGTTGCTGCACACAGAGAGGAGATGCCAGGAAAGACCCTTCTGGTGGCATGGATAGCCCAGTGCACAAACCTACAAGGACAGGGTGAGAGAGTTGGGGCTGTTCAACCTGGAGAAGAGAAGGCTCTGGGAGACCTCACAGCAGCCTCTCAGTAACTGAAGGGGTCTACAAGAAAGCAAGGATAGGACAAGGGGCAGGGGTTTGAAACTAGAGCAGGGCAGGGTTAGATGGGACATGAGGAAGAAGTTCTTCCCCATGAGGGTGGTGAAACACTGGCCCAGGTTGCCCAAAGTGGTGGTGGAGCCCCCATCCCTGGAGACATTTGAAGCCAGGTTTGCTGAGGCTCTGAGCAACCTCATCTAGTGCAGGATGTCCCTGTCATTGCAGGGGGTTTGGACTAGAAGGCCTTTGGAGGGCCCCTCCAACTTTGTGATTCTATGAAACACAGTGAGAGCACACAAAACCCTTCCTCATAGCAACAAAGTGACCTTTCCAAATCCATGTGCATTCTCTACCCTGTCTTGGAAGAAAGTCACAGAGCAAAATTTGTCAAGTAAAAAGGTCTGAATCACACATCTCTATAAATGTTCCTCCTAGAACAGAAGGGGGAAAATAGCAGCTCCTTACTTTGAAGCTAAAAATACTAAACTCCATCTCCTCCAAGAGGCAGAGGTTCCCATGCAAACAGACTTTGAAAGAAGTAAGTTTTTAAAAAGGGAGGATGTGATAATTACAGTGCGAGATCTTTTCCACAACTGCAGAGAGCCAAATGATTACATCTCTCTGGAGCCCTTTCAAAATGAGCTGAAACCCTTGGTGTCAAACCTTGGAAAACCCTTCAGAGCTTGGACAGCCAGGTTCCAGGCAGTTTATCTGCTGCTGGCCAGCTGCACTGCAGTAAAACCAGCTCAACTCCATCACATCCCCCTCTGCCAAGGGAGTCGTCAACAGAAAACTATCTCCATTAGGTGATCTTTCTTTCTCACAGGCTTTGGAGCAAGGTTACAGGAAAAAAATAGTGCACACAAGAATCTGTCTTATATTAACATTAAAAACAGGTCCTAATGAATAAATGATATAAAGCCAGCTTTGCTGGCACAAGTCCCTCCCCCCAGATGTGAGCAGCTGCATCCCCAATTCCCTCTTATCTCTGGGCACTGGCACCACAGGGCTGTGTCACAGGCAGATGTTTGGGAGGCCAGAGACTCCAGCCAGTTGAGAAAGTGATTTGCCTTCAAACATCTGCTCGAGACAGATTCTATAACAATCTTAAAAAAAAAAAAAACAAACACAAAACCAAATCCTCTACAATACAAAAATCTTCTCATCCCCTTGCTACTAACACAGGCTCCTGGGTTTGGAAAGCCATAGCACAGGTTGACCTTGCTATGAAACAGGGACCCAAGGAAGAAAATCAGCCTGACCTCTTTCAAACCAGCCAAAACCCTGCTCAGCACCACATTCTCAAACTGAAGGTGGCACAGTTCCTTCTGAAGGTCCAACCCAGACCAGTACTCATGGTGGTACAAAAGGCCAAACTCTCTCAAAAGTCTCCTGACAGCTCTTAGCAAGTCCAGGTTTGCATCACTTACGTCTGCTCATTTTCTGTCACTCCAGACTGGAAGCAGTTGCAATTAACTTTTATAGTTCAGAAGCAGGAATCGAGTCCAGAAACACTTGTCAGCAAAGGAAAAAAAAACAATCTGCTCAAAAACCATGAGCTGCTCTCTCTGAGTGCTGTGGAGCTTGATGCCCACATCACAACAAAGAAACAGGGAACAAAGAGTGGCACTGTGATTTGAGGTGATTCACCAGACACTCAACTGATGGTGACAGCTTTGCTCACAAGTTTGTTCTCCTGTTTTCACCAGCCCTTACCATCTTAAATTGCTTGTTTTGACCTGACTCTCCTGCTGCAGCAGACAGCAAGCACAGGACAATGATGCTCACTAGATGGCAACCACCACCACAGCAGAGAGACTCCAAAGTCCTGGGTAGTCTCAACCCAGATGGATAACAAGGCCAAGCACAAGGTTCCTGCATGTGAGTCAGGGCAATCCCAAGCAGGAACACCTGCTGGGCATAGAATGGATTGACAGCAGCCCTGAGGAGAAGGGCTTATGAAGGACAAGGAACCAGTTCCACTTCTATTTGAAGGAAGTGTCCAAGTGCTGCTGTATAATTCAGATTTGAAGGTCCCCAAACTAACAACCTGAGGATGAGGATCATTCACAGTGTCACACAATGTCAGGGATTGGAAGGGACCATCAAAAGATCATCTAGTCCCATCCCGCTGCTGGAACAGAAACACCCAGACCAGTTCCCACAGGAAGGTGTCCAGGTGGGGTTTGAATGTCTCCAGAGAAGGAGACCCCACACTCTCTCTGGGCAGCCTGGGACACTCTTCTCTCACTCTGACAAAGTTCTTTCTTGTATTTCTGTGGAACCTCCTGTGTTCAGCTTGCACTCATTGGCCCTTGTCCTAACATTGGAGGTCACTGAGAAGAGCCTGGCTCCGTCCTCCTGACACTGATCCTTTACATATTTATAGACATGAATGAGGTCACTCCTCAGTCTCCTCTTCTCCAAGCTAAAGAGACTCAGCTCCCTCAGCTTCTCCTCACTGGGGAAATGCTCCAATCCCTTCATCATCTCTGTGTCTCTGCACTGGACTCTCTCCAGCAGTTCCCTGTCCTTCTTCAACTGAGGGCCCAGAACTGGACACAATATTCCAGATGTGGTCTCACCTGGGCAGAGCAGAGGGGCAGAAGATCTTCTCTGACCATGCACCTTCTCATGCACCCCATGATGCCATTTGCTTTCTTGGCCACAAGGGCACGTTGCTGGCTCATGGTCACCCTGCTGTCCACCAGGAACCCCAAGTCCTTTTCCCCATCACTGCTCTCTAACAGCTCAGTCCCAAACTTACATGGGTACTTCTCTAGCTTCCACATAAACAGAAATATTTTTCCCAAGAAGCCTGCAAGACATTCCTGCATAGTTTTATGGAAGGGTTTTTAAAAAAATATACAACAGTGGAAGTGCCTATGGAGTCAGAGGTGGTATCAGCCAGCAGACAGGTGTTGCTACAGAATTAGTGCAAGGACAGGACAGACAATGACCACCCATTGTCTTTCAGGGTCCTGGAAATCTGTTCCCAGAAAAAACAGAATAAGCAAGATTAAACCAGGGAAGGAGAATCAAATCTTCATCTTCTGTAGTTCTGACAGGGTGAATTAAAGAACAAGAAGCAAGTATTTGAAGGGAAAGTGTGATAGAAAGCAAAGCTAATGCAATCACAATACCCAAATTCCACTGTGTTTTCTTCCCTCCCAACTCTCTCCAGTTTCCTGAAGCCACTCAGGCTACTTCTTTGCTGGCCTTATTTAATCCTGCTCTAAAATGCTTTAGGGCTGAGGTTTCTATTGAGCTTTCTGCAAAGGCAGCCCAAATCAAACCACTCCACACTCAACTCTTCCTCCCAACCCACATCATCAAACCAAAGAGCCCTGAGTTTTCCCTCCAGGTCCATTTGAGCCCCAGCCAGCCCAGGAGGTGTGCTGGACTCCAACGGCCCCAAGTTGGGTCTCAGAGTTCACTGTACCTTGTGCCAGCAACTGCCCCATCGTTCTTCCCCAGGGGTTCATCCAGCTCCACACCACACCACTCTCCCTTGGCAAAGTCCGTCTCTCCCACATAGCGCACAACTCCCGTCTTTGTCCCACCAACCTGTTGGAGACAAGGGGCCAAGGGTTAGAGGCAGCAGCACTGGCAGGACCATGGGGGGACTGAAGCTGGGATGGCTACAGAGAGAAGAAGAGAGACAAAGGTTTCAGATCTAATGAAAACAGAAGAGTTTTCCTATCAATGTCTGTCAACACCAAGGATGTCTCCCCAGTAACTACAAGTTGACAAACTCCCACTTTTGGGCCTGGAAGATCTCAGAACAAAAATAGCCAAAACAGATTTCAAGACATTAACCGATTGTACAAAGTGACTTATGAGGCCATGAAGGAGTTTGAGCCCTCCAAGTGTGGCTTCTGCCTGCCTTTTGTAAAGAGGCAAGATTTGTACTAACAGAGTTTCATTCCTGTGCTCTTTCAGCTTGAACAGGTCACCAAAGGGAGATGCTGAGCCATGGGGCACTCATCCCTTCTCATCTCATCCCTCCACAGGTTTGCTGAGATGAAGCTAACAGCCCTCCTAACAAATCTCTCAAAATAGAGGCATTTTGTACCCAACGAAAAAAAAATTCCTCTGCTTTTATCCACACATCCTACACTGATTCACAGCCCCAGTGAGGCGCATGAGAAAAGGCTCGTCTCCCTTCCTACCAGGTTTCAACTAGGACTGATTTTTTTTTCCCCCATTCCATGAAGAATTAAGAATAAATCACACCTTTTGTTCCATGTGTGCATTTAATGAGAGCACAGATCAGGAATGTCTTAGGCTGTGTTTCGATCACTGCTATGGGAGCACATTTCACCCAGCAGCACCTGCCTCTGCTCTCAAAGCTCCTACTTGATACTTGTGCTGAGAAAAAAAAGATGGAAAAGCAGGGGAGGGGATCTGAAGGATCACACTTGGAGCTAAATCAGTCTACACAAGGTTTAAACCAGATGCTACCTCTGCTAAAGCTTAGGTTCAAGGAATAAAGCTTAAAAAACAAGTTGGAAATCAAATTTTCACCTTTATCTTCACAAAAATCCCACAATTTTCATATTTTTCTTAGTATATTACATAAAAGTGTATTGGAGCAATATTCTTCCATAGTAACAGAGATAATTGAATGCAGGATTCTCCAGTTTTGTGTATTTCAGGACAGGGATATTACAGATTTACCATTTCTAATTCCCTAAATTTTCTGCAGATTACTTAGGCAAAGCAGAGTTTTCCCAGCCTAAAAATGACTTATGACCTTATGTAATTTTTTGTTTTGGAGGATATTTTGACCAGCATCAACATTCCAAGTTACTCTGCTTCAGGTGGCAACACTTAAAGTTAACTTTAAACAAACTCCTGGTGGTCCAGCCTCTCCAGCTGGACTGAGGCAGCCTCAGAGCCACGTGTCTCACCTCAGGGAAAGTTCAACTCCAGCCTTGGACCTGATGTCCTTTTCATGCCTTTGACTAAAGGCCATCTTTCCTGATCTGGCCTTCCCTCAATGAAGAGCAGTCTCAGACAGACTTGGGCTTGACCTTTACAACCAAGTGGAGGCAGGAATATTTCACAGATCTGTGTCCTGGCTGTTGAGTCAGAGAAGTGATGTGCTCTTGCAGGACATCCACACGCCTTCTCCACTAACTGCAGTATCACCAACATCATCTTCTACTGTGGTTTCCTCATCAGCATGACAAAATTGGATCCAGACCAGTATCCCAGGGCTGCAAAGTCAATGATGCTAATTCTTCCAGACACTGTCTTCATAAGAGCTGCTAATATATCATTTAAACAATTTACCAAACGAGCACCAGGCCATATTCTCCAGTCAAACTCCCTGTCTCACATTTGCTCTTTTTCCTTTATGTCCTCCCTGCTCAGCCCAAGGCCGTTCCTAGCTCTCAGCAAAAGCCTCCTAAAAGCTCTCCCTGGCCCCAGGCATATGGGCCATGCACTGCTTGGCACACAATCCACTACTGCTCAGGAAGAAAAGGATAAAATTTTAGGTGGTGTTCAGGCCAGAAGGGACTGTTCCTCACCATGTCACTGGGGTTCAGGTTTCAGCAGCAGTTGTAGATTCCTGCTGGAGCAGAAAGCACAGAGATGCTGCTGTGCTGCCTGCTGTGCTGCCCCATCTAAATTTATCCTCTCTGCTGCTTTCCAAAGCTTTTCCACAAGACTGTGCTGCTGCACAGAGGGTGGAAATGGGAACAGTAACTGGCCAAGCACAGCATCATGCCATGTCTCCTCCACAGGGCTCTCATGCTCGGTCCCAGAGCTGTGAAACTCTCCCATTGCTCACCTGTGGGACACATAGGCAGGGGCTGGTGGGGAAAAAGCAGACATGGACTCTTTCTTTATTCTGATGATCTCCAGCTACTTTTATCGTGCAGAGCATAAGCTCACCCTACACTCTTACTGGATTCTACTAATAAGAAAAAGGAGCTGACTTTACTGGACAAGTGCTGCTTGCTCTTGTTTGAGCTGCAGGCTGTAGCCAGCACATTAAGTGAAGCAGCATCCTTTCCATTGGAGATAAACAGGTGTTTGATCTCCCCCACACTCATCCCCCCAGAGGAGCAATGGACTTCAACTTGAGCTGAGCAGTAGAAGTTGTGTTTTCCCACTGCACATGATTTACTTTACTTGTTACTCCAAGCATCAATGGGATGTGGCTCTTTCAAGCACCAGGGACAACAGATTACTGCACAATTGTGGATTTAGAGGGTGTTTTTTGCAGCAGTGTGGTTGTTTGGGTCCAGCCTTTACAGCTCACACGAAATGATCATCTATAAGTGCAAGGATGTAAATGCAGATAATTATGGGAAAGGTGTGCCATTGTCTACTGGGCCTGCCTCCCAGCTGACAGCAAGCTGGGGGTAAGGTGGAGATCTGAACTGTGGTCAAGTTTGTCTATAAATCTTTGTCTATACATCTTTGTCTATACATCTTTTTTTGGGTGGCATCAAATCAGCAGCAGCTCCATCTCACCACGCCATCTGTGAATGCCCGAGCCGGCTTTTAGGGTGATGGCAGAGAGAGAGCCAGGAGTTAAAGGACAGTCTTCCCTACATGAGAAGACAAGAACTTTCATAGTTTCTTTTAATTCAATCACTTGTCTCTGCCTTCCCATCCCCACAGCACAACTCAGCATCATGCAAGGACAAGGATGACAGTGCTGCTGACACAAGGCATTTAGAATCAGAATGGTTTGGGTTATAAGAGACCTCAAAACCCATCAGGTTCCAACCCCCTTGCCATGGGCAGGGACATCTCCCACTACACCAGGTTGCTCAGTGCCTCATCCAGCCGGGCCTTCAACACCTCCAGGGATTGAGGGGCCAACTTCTCTGGGTAACCTCTTCCAGTGTCTCACCACCCTCACAGGAAATAACTTCTTTCTTCTCTCCAGCCTATATCTACCCTCTTCCAATGTGGACACGTTTATCTTCCAGTCACCACTGTGAAAATAATATCCTCAGGATGTGGTGTAAAAGGAATGCCTAGAATTACAGCATCCCCTCACAAGGCTTTCCCCGATACCAAGTCTGCCCATGGTAATAACAGAGTTTGCTCCAGCACAGGCCATTTACAACTTCTATTTAATGACAGATCTTGCACACAGAAGATAAGAACTGGCTGTGCCATCAGCCCAAATGAAAGGTAAGGAGGGTGCGTGCACACACAAGCAGCCTCAAAGGATTCATGTGGCCACAAGGCAGTTGCTCTGGGCAATTTATTTTCCCTTAGTTTCTCTGCCCACACAAGGACAACAATCTCCTTTGTTGAGGAAAGAGCTTTGAATAGGAGACCTTGATGTTTTCCAGTTTCTTGAATCCTGCAAACAACTGGAAGACTGCACTGTTGGTTCTCCATAGAGAAACAGCATTTCCTGGTCTCCCCATTGACCATTGACTGCTGAAAACAGACATGAAATACTCAAAGTACTTCCCTGGAAAATACCACCTTGGTAGAACTATGAAATAGGATCCTTCTTTCTTTACTGTAGTTTTTGTTCATGAAATACATCTTGTGATGGAAACAGCAGCACTGCTGCACCTCTAAGACCCCAGTAAACTGGGAGTGCACTGATGGGAAAGAAAGAGCACAGATCCTTCCTTGGGAACACCTTGGCAGCAGCGATGCCTCGGTCTCAGGCTCTGAAATAGCTCAAAGGGAGCTGCTGGCAGTAGCTCAAGGGGCTGTCTCTGTCCAAGGAGAAGGGCTTAGGCTGCAATTCTCCTTGCCAGGGAGCCTCTAAAAGCCACTCAGGTGGCTAAAGACTTTCTGCAGCTCCAGGCTGGCAGAGCAGAGCAGAGTGGGGGCGTACAAGGGGAGATGCTAAAGGAAAGGACATGATTACAGTATTCATGAATACAGTAATTTGTCATTTGCCAGGAACCAGATGTGGCAACAAACCACAGGAAAAATCCACTTTGCAGCACAGAGAGGAGAAAATTATTTTTAAATGGCAGCTGAGGGGAAGCCCTGAGTGCGTTCTGCTGCTGTGGCAGCCCCGGCATCCATCAGCCCCGACGCCACTCTGTCGGGATGTCCCTGCCAATGCCACTGCTGCTCTCCCAGCATCCACTCTGTCCTGGCCACCTGCAAACTCCAGCAAAACCACAAATCCAGCACCCATTCAAAGGGTGTCTGTGGCAGCAGCACCTTGCAGCAGAGCAAATTAGTCACCGGGATACAAACCAGACCTTAAATCACAGAAAGGTTTGGGTTGGAAGGGACCTTAGAGATCATCTAGCTCAAACCCCCCTGTCTTACTACATTTCAGTACTGAAGAGTGCAGCCCCGGTTAGGAGACAAAAGAATGTATGACAGGCAGGATACCTCTACTAAGAGAAATTCCATTTTTAAAAAAAAAACTTTTTTAGTTAGATGACATATAGAGAGCAGACATCTCCTTCCTACCCTGCTTATGGAGCAAACTGATAAAGTTGAAGAGCCTCCTGCTCATGGTAGAGGGGTTGGTAAAATGATCTTTAAAGAGTCAGTGGATAGTATGGGGGCGAAGGGGCCTCAAAGGAATCCTCCCCCGGATTCAGAGGATAAGGCCTAGCCCCAGCTGAGGCTGCTCCAAGCCCCATCCAACATGGCTTTGAACCCATCCAGGGATGGGGCAGCCACAACTTCTCTGGGCAACCTAGGCCAAGGGCTCATCACCCTCACAGCAAAGAATTTCTTCACCTAATCTAAATTCTCCCTCATCATTTATTAGGCTATAAAGAGCTGCAGCTCCAGCTCTGCAGCCTATGAGTGGGGTTAAAAGGTCTGCAAAACATCTGGACTCTGTTTACAAGGTCACTAACTCTGCTGCTCTGGAATGAAAGGACCATCTCCTGGAGGACAAGGCATCTCATCTAAATCTCCCCTTCCAACTTAAACCACTCCATGACTCCTAAGAAAGCAACCACATCCAGCGTGTAATGGGCTCAGCTGCTGAGAAACCTTCTTCCTCCCCCCAAACCCAACCATGTGAAACTATTTTCTCAGGCAAAAAAATCATGTGAAACTATTTTCTCAGGCAAAAAAATCATGCCAGCAGCAACTCCTCCCAAGCAGAAAATGCTCAATTGCTCCATTGCTGTTTCCATCCCTTCTTCCTCTGGAGAAGGGCAACAAGCCAGCCTCATATTAGGAGTGGCACCATAGTGATGCCCATCCTTTGGGAAGATCCATTCTCACTAAAGCAAAAGTTAATTTCACCACATTCATTCACCAGACTTCAAGAGATTAGCTCTGCAATGTTCAGGTGGGGTTTTCATCTCTTTAATGCAATTTTTGTATCTCTGGGAAAAAGTCTGAGTTAGAAAGTGCCAAAGGCAAATATTATCTAATCCTTCTTTAATGGAAAGATAAAAGTCACTTTTTGCAACCACTACACAGTCAAAATGGGATTCGTAACAAAGCCACTGAAAAGCAAAAATGTCTTCAAGCTATAATGGGCACTAATGAAGTTAAAGAAAACCACAAAGAGGAAAGGAGCAGAATGCAGAGCAGCCAGGTGTCTCTCCCTCAGAGCTGGAAGGGCCCCATGCATTCTCCTGCTACATCAGTTGAGCAAACACAGAAAACACATGTCCTGCCTTGCTTGAAAAGCCTTTGGTGGATCCCATCTGCCCAAAAGCCATTCTCAAATAAAAGGGCAATCTTTCAGAAAAGCAAGGACTGAGAGTAATAAAGACAACTAAAACTGTACCAGTCCAAAGAGGACACAAGCAAAGATTTACTCAGGGAATTTGAGGCAACTCAGGTTAACCTAGAATTCCTCTTTATGCATTCAAACACCAAACATGATTAGCTGACATCTCCATTACTATAAAAAAAGCCATCTGCCAAACCAAGCAAATGCAACTGAACCATAACAGCAAATAATTTCTTCTTTTTGTCATTATCCATTCCTTTTCTGGAACTCTACTACTGCATGGAAACAGTTCCTCATGTTCCTGTAAGCTGAGTATTCCTCACAGAGCCACTGAAACATTGAGCTCATGTGACATTTGCTATTTTAGTTATTTATTACACTGACAAATCCTGATAGAATAACAATAGTGGATAAATCAGCAGGCAGGATGGCATTCACAAGTTTGTGAGACCCCAACTGGAGTTACTGTGTCCAGTTCTGGAGCCCTCAACAGAAGAAGGACATTGAGCTGTAGGAGCAGGTCCAGAGGAGGCCACAAAGATGATGAGAGGGCTGGAGCACCTCCCTTCTGAGGACAGGCTGAAGGAGTTGGGGTTGTTCAGTCTGGAGAAGAGAAGGCTCAGGGGGGACCTCACAGCAGCTTCCCAGTACCTAAAGGAAAAGGGCTACAGAAAGGCTGAGGTAGGACTTGTTAATAGGATATGTGATGGCAGAACTAGGAATAATGGATGCAAATTGGAAGAAGTTCTTTCCTGTGAGGGTGGTGAGACACTGGAAGAGGTTGCCCAGAAAGGTTGTGGATGCCCCCTCAATCCCTGGAGGTGTTCAAGGCCAGGCTGGATGAGGAACTGAGCAACCTGGTGTGGTGGGAGGTGTCCCTGCCCATGGCAGGGGATTTGGAACTAGATTATCTTGAAGGTCCCTTCCATCCCAAACCATTCTATGATTCTATAACACCAGAGACACCTGATGTTTGGCCACATCAGTTCCCAAAATCCCCAGAGTAGTTTGTGCCATGTGAAGTTTTGACTCAGAAGGCACATATGGTCCATCATAGCCACTTGGTGCTCCCCAGCCTACCTGGGCTGCTCCAGCATGGCCCAGTGGCTTATGGGCCCCTTGGGGTTGCAGAGACTAGAGGTATTAACCCCACCAGTTTGAGCCAGAGCCTCTCCAGGGTTGATGCAGCAGAAACACAGACTCTCTGGGACTGCAAAGGAGATTTGAGACTGATTCACATCAGCTACAGAGCCCAGTTCTACCAAAGCTTTGTTATTAACCAGAAGGCAAGTCTGTCTACTCTCCCCTACTACCTCTGCTGGTATTGGAACCAGGTGTCCCAAAAAGGAAACTCTACCCAGCAAGCTTGAAATGAGAGCCAGATAGTCCAGGATGTGCAAAGCCCAACTCCCTGCAATCTCTCACTGCTGCCATCCCTCACCTTTATCTTTTAGCTCCAGGGATATTATGTTACAGTCACAACATCTGTGCTCAAATGCTTGGTTCTTCCAGTATTTGATATCACAGTATGTAGCATACACATAAACAAAGGTACATTCTCTTACAAAACAGCAGAGCTTAATCTGGTTTTACATTTATTTATTTTCCTTCAAAACCTTCAATGACAACACTACTCCTGTGCTAGGACACAACAGGTGATAAGCTTGATGGCAAACCTACAGTCAGGTGTTTCTAGAGCAAGTGTGGCTTTTTGGCTTAAAATCATCAGGCACTCTATTTTAGATAAAGAAAGCAGTAATAGAAATCAGATGTGGAGAACCCACCCACTGATCTCCCCCAGAGTCCTACCCTTTCATCAAAAATGCAGGTTTTGTTCTGTACAGGAAGGGAGTTAATGTCACGTCCAACGCACAAAAACTGGAGTGACCAGGCAGGAGAGATTCTTGCAGAGTATGTACAACCATATGCAACAAGACACTGTTTTGAGTTCCTCCAAAGCCCCAGTCCTCACCACTATGGGGAGCATCACTGAATCAGAAAATAATAATCAATTATTTTTCTTCTATTTCTCTCCCAGGTCTGAGTTTCTCTCTGACCTCATTCTACTGCTCAGGACTTCTTCCATACAAGAAATGTTCTGGGATATGTTCTCTTGCATCTATGTAAAAAAAGGTGAGACATATCAAGAAGACACAATATCCCAGGTAACAGTGATTGCAGCAGTTCAATGGCCTGCATGGTCTAGAAATCCCATTCCAAGACCACACTCTGTCCCACACCTCAACAATGGCTCTCTCCTGTCTTGTCCTAAGCCTAAGAGTGACCAGAATCGTTAGGAGAGGGGACAAATCCTTGTCCTTGTCTTTCTGGGAGGGAGGGTCCCACAGTCAACTCACCAGCACACGATCTCCAAGCCGTAAGTCCTTCTCCCCTTTTTTCACAGAGCCACTGTCCGAGAGGTTAGATCCAGACTCATTCCCTGTCTTCATGGCACTGTTGAGGACACTCTCCCGCAGGGGGATGACACGGGTGGAGAGAGGTGGTGTGGCTGTCCCCGAGTGCAGTGACAAGTTCTGTGCTGTCAGGGAATCCACAGAGGGGGCTTCACTCCCTGAGCCCTCAGCCACAGGCTGCCGGGTCAGCTTGGAGGGACGGGTAAAAATCCCCTGCAGAGGCTGGCACTCAAAGTAACGCACTCCACTGACGGACCCATCGTTCTTCCCCACTGGGTCATCCAGAACGACCCCTGCCCATTGGCCCGGAGCAAATTGTGTCTCCCCAAGATACTGGATCACACCTGGCTTCACTCCATTCACCCAGACACGTTCACCCACCACAAAGTCTCCCAGGAAATCATCTCCCACCTCGGCGACCTTTGAAGCTGACTTGTCGGTGCTGGCGGTGGAGGTGCTGCCCTGCTTGTGTAAAGGTGAGCCTGTGAATCAAGGGAAAAGAGGTTTGGTATACAGAGAAATCCCAAAAGGCAACCAAAACACTGGGAAGGAGCATTTACACAAAAGAAGAAGCTGAGACTGCACCCTGGGTTACCAGTATACCCTGGGTGAAGGCTCAAACCTGACACACCCCATTACTTACTCATCTTCCTTCACTGGAAAAGTGACCTGCAGAGAAATCCATGTGCTACCCAGTTTCTGCTGGTCTTGCACACAAAAAACAAACCCTATGTCTTCTTCCCCCTTTATAATACCCACTTATCCCTCCCCCCCATCACAGTATTTTGCCTGGCAGTACTAATGGGAACAAGCTCAAAGGGACAGGAGTGGTGGTGAGTGCTTCAGGGCCTAAAGGAGACTAAAGAACTGATGCTTTGAAGAAAGATGCAAAAGTCATCCTTTCATCCAAAAGTATCTATTAAAAAGTATATATATATAAAAAAAAATTGAGGTACTGATGTTTAAGCACCTAGTGCTGGGAGAACTTATGTCTGGAATTCTAGTAAACAGTCCAAGCATCAAGAGTCCCACCAAGGGCACTAATGGCTCCTGTGAGACCAGGCAGATGCCTTTGCAAATGACTCCTTTTCCCCAGCTGCTGCTGATGCCCTTTGCTGGAGCAGAGCCCAGCAGTGAGCAGACACCTGGGCTGTGCTCAATATAAACAGCTTATCTATAAACAGGAAGCATCTACAGCCCTGTCCATGCACAGCCCTCCTGGGGCTGACACACCATGAACTCAATAAAACCTGACACAAAGAACACTCTTATTTCAGTGTCAGCCAAAGCTGGAGCCCCAGCAACACTGCACTGGGAAAAGGAGAACTGTAAGTGATGCTCATGCTCTCCAACCAAACTCTCCATAACACACGAGGAGGCCCTTAAACCACTCACTGGTGTCTGAAGTGGAACAAAGACCAACCGAGCAAACAGTGACCCTACTCTTGGTGACCCCGGCATCAACTCCTATTGCAAGCTTTGACCTTTCAGCCCAGACTCCAAGGAGGGGAAAGACAAGGACATATGGACTTCATTAAAACTCTTTGAGGGCTAAGGAGGGAGTTTAAGTAAAGCCCCAAGATAAACCACACAAGAGACTGGAGAAAACAAGCGTGCAAAATAAGATCCATCAAGTCAAATACTTGGATCTTCAGCCATCCTCAGCTCTTGGTGGCACTGAAGACCCATGTGTGCTTCAAGAAGGGTTTGTATACATGAGATCTGGTCCCACATCTCCTGTGCTCCACGAGACACTAGAAAAGGTTGCCCAGAGAGGCTGTGGATGCCCCCTCAATCCCTGGAGGTATTTAAGGCCAGGCTGGATGAGGCATTGAGCAACCTAGTCTAGTGGGAGGTGTCTTTGTCCATGGCAGGGGGGTTGGAACTAGATGATTTTTAGGGTCCCTTCCAACCAAAACTATTCTACGATTCTCTGAAAGCTGAATTTCAAGCAGTGACTTCTGTGTTCCATGATGCTCAGGAAGAAATTGTTCTTTGCTCCCAGATCAGGCTGACAGAAAGTCAAAGCATCTGCAGAGACAAGGCAAACTCCAGTGCTCGTCTGAAATGAACTGTGAAACTGGTTCAGCCTCAACCATCACTATTGCTCAGCCTGCACCATTTCTAGGGCTCTTTCAGAAGCAATGGGCCTGACAGATCAGGCTCAGTTCCTAGGAAAGTCTGAAGAACATAAAAGCTCTCAAACCAAGACACTTCAAAGCTTTGCTAAAGGTCTAATGTCAGGGGAAAGAGAAGAGCAGCAGTGCTAGTACAAAGAACCTACAGTTTCTGCAAAACCAGCTGCATCAAGAGGGATTAATATCAACACTCTGCTTCTCATTAGACTTCAGTCACCATCTTTGACAAATCTCTGTGGCCCAATTGCGCTAGTTTGTTGTTGGTTCATGGGACACAGCAGAACCCTGCCAGGACTGAACAGCACTCAATCCTGACCATACAAACTTCTCCAGTGGCCAGAATCACCTCCAAGCTATTCACTCGACCAGGGCTGGAGCTGGACTTAGGAAGTGGACTGAGGTGATTCTAGCCCTTTACTCTGCTCTCAATGAGACCCCATCTGGAGTATTGTGTCCAGCCCTGGTGCACTCAGCACAAGAAGGAGATCTGTTGGAGAGGGTCCAGGAGGGCCACAAGGATGATCAGGGAGCCCCTCTGCTGTGAGAACAGGCTGAGAGCTGGGGCTGTTGAGGCTGGAGAAGAGAAGGCTGTGGGGAGACCTCCCAGTGGCCTCCCAGTGCCTGAAGGGGCTCCAGGAAAGCTGGGGAGGGGCTGTTCGCCAGGGCATGGAGACACAGGACAAGGGGCAGGGGTTTGAAACTAGAGCAGGGCAGGGTTAGATGAGACATGAGGAAGAAGTTCTTCCCCATGAGGATGGTGAGACACTGGCCCAGGTTGCCCAGGGAGGTGATGGAGACTGGAGACATCCAAGGCCAGGCTTGCTGAGGCTCTGAGAAACCAGATGTAGTGCAGGATGTCCCTGTCACTGCAGGGGGGTTGGACTCAATGGCCTTTGAAGGTCCTTTCCAACTATTATGATTTTAACATAGCCAAAATGGGCACGTTTGAGGCCCATGTCACAATGGACACAGGCAGTGCCACAGCATAAATACCATTCCCAAGTGACAAAGCCATGAGCAGTCAAGTCTGAAGCTCTCCTAGTAAAGCCCAGCCAGTTCCCCAGGGGAGGATGTGCCACAGATCCTGGGCTGCCTCCTCTTGCCATTTGGGCCCTGCTCTGAAAAACTTCCTCAGTCTTATATTTTCTTCATTAAGTAATTAAATTTTTTTTCGGCCTTCCAGCCTTGTCTTACTCTTTATCTTGTAAAAGACAGTGAGTGTCTCAAAAGGAGCTCCATTAGGACTATGGCATAGAATCATAGAATGGTTTGGGTTGGAAGGGCCCTTACAGATCATCAAGTTCCAAACCCCTGCCACAGGCAGGGACACCTCCCACCACACCAGGTTGCTCAGTGCCTCATCCAGCCTGGCCTTAAACACCTCCAGGGATGGGGCATCCACAACCCCTCTGGGCAACTTCTTCCAGTGTCTTACCACCCTCACAGGAAAGAATCACAACCAAGAACTGGCTTCACCTTAAAACTGAAAGCCAGAAACAATAAAGAAGAAATTATAGGATGTTTAGAACTTTGAGCTTTGCTCAAGACTTTTAATTAAAAAAAAAGGAGGGGGGCAGGGAGGTGGGGAAATGGGAGTCCATCTGCGTGAACCAGAAGGACAATCATAAGCAGAAAAAAAAGCAACTGTTAAAAATTTTAGTTACATTTCAGAGACTCTTCCACTTTAGTAAAGTGATACGACCACAGGCACTTATCACCAACAAGATGTGCATGAGCACGAGAAAAAATTCAGCATTAGAAACACAGCTCATATCCCAGTTTCATGCTCAGCAGAGTGCCCAGCACACTCACCTCCTGCCACTGCCACGTCTGTGACAGATACACAAAACGTGCCAAGCACAACAGCCAAATTCAACATTACTGAACTTTAAGCTCAGAAACTGGGGGAGGAGGGCTCTGTATCTGCATTCACAAAGATCAAAGCCATTTTTTTAGTCCCCCTGGAGCCCCAGCTTCAGCACACCAACAATCTTTGTCAGGGCTGGTAGTTGCTGATCCACATTCAGGTTACCTCAACTCTCACCAACATCTCATTAGGAGTAAAAGTATGTCTGAAGAACCAGATTGTATCTACCTTGTCATCAGGGACTTGATTCCCCTAAACTTCTGCTAACTCCTTGACAAAAGTCTGCAACAGTCTGCTGGAGACACAGAGCCTTCAGATGGAATGTGGATGGAGGTAGAATAGTGAAATATGAGGAGTGCCTATTAATAACAGACTATTTAGGACTGGGATTTGGGACTTTTCACAATAGGGGATTGTGACAAGACAGAACCACTAATGAAGCTATTGAAATTAAGGTGTCAGAGAAGACTCATCACTGCTGCTGCAAGTACCTCAATCGAACTTTGGTCATTGTAATATTATAATATGAAAACTCACCTCCTAGCCTAGGGCTGCTCACCTCCAGGGAAGAACTCCCCAAACCTCCTCCTTGAGCATGTGTGGTGCCTTCACCTGATGAAGGTGGAGGCTGGCGAAGGTCCAAGAGACAAGCCATGAGATGGGGAAGAACCACGGTGTTGCTGAGCATAAAAGATGGCACCTCAGCAGCCTCTAGTGTGGAAGTTTCTCCACCCACCAGAAGGATCAGCGGGACACCTTGGACCAGTGGAGACCTCTCTCACCAAGAACCAAGACAATGAGAAGGACTGACAGGACACCATCTGGATCTGGGACCTTGGGACAGTTCACTGCCCAGTGCTATTTAGCATTGAAATTTAAAACAGTTGCCTTTTTTTCTGCTTGTGATTGTCCTTATGGTTCACACAGATGGACTCCTGTTTCCTCACCTCCCTGCCCCCCTCTTTTTTTTTTTTTTTTTTTTAATTATAAGTCTCGTGCAAAGCTCAAAAGGTCTAAACATCCTGTAATTTCTTCTTTATAGTTTCTGGCTTTCAGTTTTTGAGGTGAAAACAGTTCTTGGTTTTGATGCCATACTCCTAACAGAGCTCCTTCCTAGGCACTATCTTTTACAAGCTGGTGGTAGCTGCTACACTCTTTCCTATCTTTTCTTTTACTTTACCCTTTTCTAATTCACTCTTTCTACGTCCTACCACTCTCTCCATCTGTCACCTAACTCTTACAGGTGAAATAATAAATTGCATTGTCTGATTGAAGCACTGTGGCTTGTCTGCATTAATTTCTTTGGGTTCACAACCAAAAAGAACCTCCACAATTCTCTGAGAGGACCACAACAGTAAGTGCCTGGTGCCAGCAAACCCTTGGGCAGGGAGGCTCGAGGAAAGAAAGGCAGGAAGGCTGCTCAAGGCTGAAAAAACAATGCAGCAGGATTGAACATCACATCTACCCTCCCCATATTTCACTGCAACAGCAAATGCCTTCAAAAACTTCCTTGGAGTGGGGGAAAAGAAAGAATGGTTCATTGGACTTTTGGTGTGACACTGTGTCTCACGTAGAGTCAAAATTTTACTGGGGTTTTATACACTTTGTTCATTTTAGGTGTCTGTCTGACAGGCAGGGCTGCCAAACTACAGTAATAACACCATCTCAGGGAAAGAGACTAATTACAGGCTCACAAGCAGAGCTGTCGGAAGCATTATTGTTCTTCAGCATGAGACAATTATTAAGAAAGAGTGGAAAGGAAAGTAAGAATCATCAACATAAGAAGGACATTGAGCTGTTGGAGCAGGTCCAGAGGAGGCCACAAAGATGATGAGAGGGCTGGAGCATCTCCCTTATGAGGACAGGCTGAAGGAGTTGGGGTTGTTCAGCCTGGAGAAGAGAAGGCTCAGGGGGACCTCACAACAGCTTCTCAATACCTGAAGGAAGGGGTCTACAGAAAGGCTGGGGTCCAGGATGTCAGGAATAGGAGTAATGAATGCAAATTGGAAGAGGGGAGAGAAGAAAGAAGTTCTTTGCTGTGAGAGTGGTGAGACGCTGGAAGAGGTTGCCCAGAGAGGTTGTGGATGCCCCCTCAGTCCCTGGAGATGTTTAAGGCCAGGCTGGATGAGGCACCTGGTCTAGCGGGAGGTGTCCCTGCCCATGGCAGGAAGGTTGGAACTAGATGATCTTTAGGGTCCCTTCCAACCCAAACCATTCTATGATTAGGTAAGGAATTTCCAGAAGACTCCCCTTCTTTATGGCTGTGCTTTACATGAATTGCATTCTCAATATATAAAATAACAACTAAGCCCCCAGTTCTATTGCAGCACAGCTAACAGGCTTTTGCATAGTAAGTTTCAGATGTGATGGAACTGAGTGGACTAAGCTCTGATTCTTCCCATTTTACCAGCCCTTCAAGAGGCAAAAGATTGTACTGAGTAGCTTGTCTTCAATCCCATTAGTATCTTAGGACAGCTCAAAACAGCCATTAGATGACAGCACTGCTCTCCAAGACCTGACATCTGGAATTTTTTGCTCTCCAAGCAGCTCTTACAATTTAAGGGAAAGTCACCCAAGCACCCAGAATTCCTGGACCTTTCTCCAGCCTACAGAGCGGGTCTCTGCCTGTGCCATTTAGATCTGCTGACTGTGGAGAAGAAAAACCTTCTTGTTCTAGTCAGACTCCCCAATTAAACATCAACAAGTTGTAAGAAATTCACTGAGAGCAAAGCGAAGTCCCAGGTCTGGGATATAAAGTTGAGAACAGAGCTAGAGAACAGGTCAACAAAACACCAGCAGTATTTTCTACCCCAACCCTGCCATTCCCTGATGATGCTGATGAAGAAACCACAGGAACCCTTTGAACATTACCTCTCAGGCATGTAACTCAGCAACTCACCTGTAAGGCAGTCCAGGAAGATGTCCCTCTGCTCTTCTGTGGGACAGACAGCCTCCCTTGCTGGAAAAGGATTTTGATAGCAGCTCCTCCCTCCTCCCTCACTGAGTCCAGACTCCAAGTGAAATCTCCTCCACTTGCACTTTCCAACTTCACATCCCTATTGTATTCATTAGCCAGCTCATTCTTTTCGCTTTAAATGGTCTTCCTGTAGGTCACAGCTTTCATTGCTGAACAACAATTTATATTCAAAGTCATACACAGCATCCACTAAACTTGAGGTTTATTCAAATCTAAATCTGTTTTCCCTTTAGCTTTTCTAAATCCCAGGCCTGACCTGGCAGAAGACCACGGAAGACCTGGTACATGAGGGGCGTTTTGCAAACTCATCCCATCAGTTTTAGAGCCCCACAGTGACAGGGCACTAATACCTCGGTTGGTGAATAAATCCCTCTGAGCCAAGAGATGTACAGGTTAAAGGTTTTTAACTGAAGCCCCAGCCTGTTCACATGACTCTCCTTATGAGTCAATGAAAGCCACATGTCCCTAATCCCTGGTAGAGGAAGGACTTCTGCAAACAGGGGGATGGACTCTTCCTGCTCTTGGACATGTTTTCTGTAGGAGTTAGAGGGGGTGAGAGGCAGATTTGAAAGGCAAAAGAGCAAGAAACCTTCCTTCAAACAAGCTCTGAAAAGTGAAACAGGAGGAAGAGAGTCCTTGCTCTGCAGCATCAGCAGAATAACCTTTGCAGGATCCACAGGGAGATGCTCAGCCTCACATTTAAGTGCCAGCCACATCCAGTGAAACCACACATCACTTCACCCTCTCCACATCTTTAGACCTCCCACAGCACTTCAGTTGCCCATTTCTTATCACCAAACCATTGAAACAAAGGGGGAAGGAAACTTGTTTCTGAATAGGAGGGACAGGAAGAGAAGAGTAGTTTAGCATGAGAAGGGGTGTATAGTGAGTGGTGCCCTTGCATTTCCTACTCCCCGCAGAACCCTTTCGTAACATCACTGCTCACAAGACACACACCAGGCACACCAACT
This sequence comes from Turnix velox, assembly GCA_013400935.1. Taxonomy (NCBI): domain Eukaryota; kingdom Metazoa; phylum Chordata; class Aves; order Charadriiformes; family Turnicidae; genus Turnix; species Turnix velox. Next base: position 55,653 of record VZTY01020751.1, read on the forward strand.
GCCGGAGACAGAAATACCACAGCCTGTTGTGTTGCCATGGAAATCAGAGGACAGGCAGTTAATTGATAAAATGGAGTCACATTAGATTTAAAAAGAAAAGGTGGGAGGAAAGGGGGAAAGATTGCTACACCAGAGTGGCATCTCATGCCAGCAGGGAGGGAGAAGTAAGAAAACACACAATATGTACAAAAGAGCTTTAACACCATCCCCATGAAAGGCCTTTTTCCTTCTTCTTAATATTCAGAGGGTTTTTTTACCCTCAAATCCCACCTACCACAAAAGAACTGTGAACATAGAACCACAAAATTGGAAGGAGTCTTCAAAGGTCATCTAATCCAAACAGCCCACATAGTCCTCTCCCGGGCTGTACTCCCTGCCCGTGGCAGTCAATAAGCTTCTTATCCACTAGAGAAGCTGGGGTTGCCCCATCCTTTGAGGGGTTCAAGGCCAGGTTGAATGGGCCTTTGAGCAACCTGGGCTGGTGGGAGGTGTCCCTGCCCAGGGCAGGGGGATGGAACCAGGTCTTTAAGGTCCCTTCCAACCCAAACCATTCTATGACTTGGCAGCAGCAGCCACACAAGCTGCCAGGCTCTCTTGCAGGAGGAATAGTTGTAGGCACATCACTAGGTGATGGCTAAGCCTTGCCACATCTATTTCTAGGATCCCACAAGGGTTAGGAGTGTCTCAAAGCAGCTTGGATTACATAAACATGATGTTGCTGGCAACCAAGCAAAAGCCAGCCCACTCAGCCATACCCAGATTGAAATCACAGAGCACAGCAACAAAGCAGCTCTTCTCTGAAAGATTTGTCACATCACTATTCAAACTGCAGGACCAAGCAGAAGGAGAGAGGGAAGAGAGGGCTAGAAGAGAAAGCCATGCTTAGCCAGGCGATAACCAAATGCCTGGCAGCATGCTTTTGGGAGGGAGCAGCCCAAGAGATTTATGGCTGACTTGGAAACAACAACTGAAAACTCTACAAGTTGAAAGCTGAAAAGTTGGTGCTGTAATCACCTGTCCCATAGGGCTTAAACCCAATGGCTGGCACAGAGAAGAGCTCTGCATCTGGCACCCTGGGAATCCATTGCTCCTGCTGTTCCCTGGAATAAACCCCACACTGTGTGCATTACATTCTGATACAACTTCAGCAACACTGGCTCTGCAGAGAAGATATATAGTTGGAAAGAAACCTGCAATGAGGAGGAAGTAAAAGGAGGACAATAAGAAAGAGAATGATAATTATGACTGCAAAGTCACTGCTGAAAGCAAGGAGATGCCCAATGACACAGACATTTGTTTTTACTGAACCTCAAACTGACACATTGAACAAAGGCTTTCTTAGAAAGGTCCCATTCACGAGGCTGAGACTGGTACGAAACCTGCCATGGATGAGACACACACTCTTGGTGCCCACTGGAGACAGGAGGAATGGAGGGAGGATCTGGGTTTACCAGCTATGCCAGATCAGATCTGCTATCACTCCTCAAGAAAACAAGCAGCAAATATGTATTTGTGCTATGTGTGAAGATTTAAAAGTTTCTCAAATCAACAATGGCATTCAAGAAAAAATGCAGAGCAGATTGGTTTTGGCAGCACCGGGTACTGGGAAGGTGAGGGACTCGTAGAAAAAGCACAACATTTGTCTCATTGGGTGATAATTAGCTTGCAGCATATAGATGGATCTATTCATCTCAAGATTGTAGTCTTAATTTTTACATAATTATTATTTTGAAAACCCTAAGTATATTCTAACAGCATTCATGTTTCAATATCCTTTCAATATCCTTTTCAGCATTCTCCAGTCTAAAAACAGGGCCCCTCCAGCACAGCTTGGGAGCAGCATCCTGTTTCCCCAGAAAACAGTCAAAACAAAAATCCCACAGTTAGAAGAGCATTTCAGGTTTGACAAAAAGAACAGAGCACCCATGCTATTCTCCTCAGTTTGTGCCACCCCCAGTCTCTAGAAAGAAAAGCAATGGACATATCTGAAAAAAAAATAGTATCATGTTAAAAGTAAACCATGGAGTGTTACGGAATAATAGAGAATTCATTCTTTTTTAAATAAATAATGAAATTGCTTCAGCTAGGGAATACTCCACTTGGAAACACTATTTAACTCATTCAACACAGCTTATTCTAACTAGAGGATAGATTTTTCCATTTTGTGAGAGTGGTAAAACACTGTAACAGGTTACCCAGAGAGGTTGTGGATGCCCCCTCGGTCCCTGGAAGTGTTTAAGGCCAGGCTGGATGAGACATTGAGCAATCTGATCTATGGGAAGTGTCCCTGCCCATGGCATAGGGGTTGGAACTAGATGATCTTTTAGGTCCCTTCCAACCCAAACTATTCTATGATTCTATGATTTAAACAAACGCTTAGCTTCAATAATAGGTCTAACAGACAAATTCTACCAGCCCCATATCCAAGCTGGATTCCCTTCCCAGATCATTGCAACTACTGAAAGACAAACAGAGAGGAGGGATAGAAAGGAGTCCAGTAACCCATGAGAGGGTTCCTCTCCTCTCTCTGTTTTTTCTCTCCTCTCTCTGAAAGGAGAGGTAACCCACGAGACAGCCCCAAGAACACCAACTGGGAGAGTTGCTCCTGAAAACACAACCTCCCTCCACCCAGCAGCACACACTCACCCACCTCCAGAGCCAGAGTCGCACCATATGTTCAGCTGCTTACCCATCCAGCACAAAGCTAACTTAGAGGCTTTTCTTTCCAAAGAAACACAGAAAAAGCTTGTGAACGAGTTTGGTCTAAACCCTCCATGGCCACAAAGTCCAGCACAGTTGTCAGGGGTTCCCTGGGCTGTGGGAACGTGTAAGGCACAAGCATGGTTTGGGGGCGGGTGTGAGGGAAGCAGAGACAGCTGCTCTCAGGGAGCTGATCCCATGACAAAAATGAAAGAAAAGGAGGCAGACACAAGTCCTTAATGAGACATTTATAAATTATTTCCCAGGCAGAGCACTGGCACTAAAACAGAGAGAGGAGCAGTCTCAAGACACCTTCTGAACTGGAGGAATTTATCTTGAGGACGTTGTAAAGGGCAGCCAAGCAAAGCACAGTGTTTTCTCTCCACCAAAAAAGCCATTGAGCAGCAGGGTTTTGAAATTTTACAGACTTTCAGTATAGGATTTCTGCTCAGGCACCATTCCCACTTAAAACTCACTCAAATGTCCTCTCCTAACCTGCTATGGCACTAAAAGAGAATCACAGATGAGCAGCCAAGCAGGGAATTGCTCAAGCAGGTGGACACAGAAAAACCATTGATACGCTCACTCAGAAATGATGGAATTAGCTCACTACCTATAAAACATAGAAGAGAAGGTATCAAAAAATAGCCTTGGACCATCAAGTGATCAGTTATTACTTTATGATCAGACCAAAGCATGACCAAGAGATCAGCAGCTCCATGTGCAAGAGCCTGCACAAGGAATGTGATACACAAGTGTCTGTGTGGGCAACACAGCGTATTTATTCACAAGACGTAGCTTGAGCAGTTGTGGCTGTGCAGCTACCAACCCAAGGGAAAGGAAGGTTAAATGACCAGAAGAGAGATTAAATTCTACATAAGAAAGACACTGATCTGTTAGAGCAGGTCCAGAGGAGGGCCACAAAGATGCTGAGAGAGCTGGAGCACCTCCCTTCTGAGGACAGGCTGAAGGAGTTGGGGTTGTTCAGCCTGGAGAAGAGAAAACTCAGGGGGGGACCTCAGAGTAGCTTCTGGATACCTGAAGGGGGCTACAGAAAGGCTGGGGTAGGACTTCTGAATAGGGTCCAGGATGGCAGGACTAGGAGTAATGGAAGCAAATCACAAGGGTGAGACTTTTAGGCTAGAGATAAGAAAGAAGTTCTTTCCTGCGACAGTGGTGAGACACTGGAAGAGGTTTCCCAGAGAGGCTGTGGATGCCCCCCCTCTGGAGGTGTTTAAGGCCAGGCTGGATGAGGCATTGAGCAACCTGGTGTAGTGGGTGGTGTCCCTGCCCATGGCAGGGGGGTTGGAACTAGATGATCTTGAAGGTCCCTTCTAACCCAAACCATTCTATGATTCTATGTGGAGCAGATGCCTCACATGAGCTGCCCCTCTTGCTTATGCCATTTCCTCAGAACTTTATCACATACTTAGTTTTAAGCTTCCAAGCACTGTTTTTAAGGTTGAGATTTTCAGCATCCTGTGTTCCCCATTTGAAGTTTTCTGATCAAGGTCTGCATCCAGCCTGGCTAACTTCTGGCAGGTTGCTGGGATTTTTTTTGAGTAAATAACTCAAAAAATAATATTCTGCAATAAGCAAATCTGTGAAATAAATTATACAGAAATATCTAAGTCTCCTGTCACCTTGTCTGATGTGAATCTAAAACAACTGTAGAGATTTAGGAAAAATACTGGCCTGCCTTAGCCTTCACAGGTGGTGGTGAAGTGTTTGGGGTCCCTAGAATGCAAAAATTATACAAAATATATATTATAATTATAGATAGTGAGAATGAGTAAAAGCTTGGCGTTAGTCAGAATTCACAAAACAGTTTGGGAATACTCCTAGAGCAGGAGTTAACATCTGTCCAACTGCAAATATCAGGTTTCTAAGTCTCTTAAAAGAGTTTTGTGGGGAGTAGTTCACCCATTCAGCTGCTTGCAATGAGGATGCTCACGTGCAGGGTCAGTGTGTGATGGTTCAGTCCAACCATCAGCCAATATTACAGAGCACAAGCCTGTAATCCTATGGATTCACATCCCAAAGCCACCTACACCAAAGAGAACTTCCCCTTTGATTTCAATGAATATTGGCTCAACAATTAATCTGCTCTTGCAGGATTAATTCAATTGTTTGGGGTAGAACATCCAGGAGCAGATTCTGCCCTGATGCTGCATCCTTAGACCAATGAGTGTTGCTGCAGCTCAAATGAATGGGATTTGGTTCATTATACTCAAACTACCATAAGCTGAACATCTGTGGGAGGCAGATTTGCTTTCCCCTCTGTTCTGTGTGGAGCTGCAGACAGAGCAGGCAGGAGGGCATCTGACCTCCACATGCCTTCGGCATCCCATTCCACAGTGAGCACAAGGAATATTGAGGATTAACTATATCCCATCCTTCTAAGAGCATCTAATGATTAAGACAATTAAAATCAGCCTCCCCGTTGTCTCTAGGTGTCACCTGTAAAGCTGATTAAATCAAGATTGATTCAGTTCCCTTTTATGCTGCACCAAATCACCTCTCCTTGAGAAAGGAACTTTGTCAAAGTCCTTTCCCCCTTCAAGATGGAAAACAGAAGGAGTGGGGGAACCACCAGCTCCAAGAACTCCCTTAAAAATACAGTACAAACATATTTTAGTCTGCAGGATGACAGAGAGAATGGTTCATGAAAGGGATGTGTGTGCTGAATACAAGCCCTACGTAAATATTCAAACAGTTGGCCCACAATCATGCCAGAAAACCTTGGCTTCTGGAGAGCCAGTGGGGATGAGAAGCAAATACATAGGATCTCACACAAGCCAAGGGATTTGTACAAAGCAATGTGATCCACAACACAGGGCACTTCAGTCAACCCAAGGTAACAAAAAAAAACCCACTTGGGCACTAAGGATCACTCAAAGCTTCTTTGGGGGGTGTCACAGTAGCTCAGAGCCTCAGCAAGCCTGGCCTTGGATGTTTCCATGGATGGGGTCTCCAGCACCTCTCTGGGCAAACTGGGCCAGTGTCTCACCACCCTCATGGGGAAGAACTTCTTCCTCATGTCTCACCTAATCCTGCCCTGCTCTAGTTTCAAACCATTGCCCCTTGCTCCATGCTCTGCCAAACAAACAGTTTTATTCTGGACAGCAATGATAACACGCTCCTGTTTTCTTTCAGATATCTGGTAACTTCTTGAACAAGTGATGGTGTGTATGTGGGCACACACTAAACACTAACTACAGTGGATGGATTATCTGCTGATACTGTATCAAACAGAGGCATCAAATATGTCCCCTGGCACTGCCCAATTCCCCTGGGAACCAAAGACCCACTGAGATAAAGCAAGACCATTTCAAGCCTCATAGACACAGATGATGCATTTCCAGCAAGACTCACTTCTTTGACTTGAGGAATACTCATCCCCACTTGCAGCATGGATGTAACTGAGGACAGCACAGGGATGAGAACTGAAAATGCCCATGAGGCTGAAGCAAAACATCAAAACCCAAACATTTGCTAGAAATAATAGCAAGGTCTGGTCTCACGATGTGGGGTCTGTGCTCTCAATTTACCAGTGCACAACACCCAAGGCAATACTTAACAAGAACCTCAAAGCCTTTGAATAGATGACAATTAGCTCCCTAAGTCTTTGGCAGTTCACCAGGTGCTCCAGCCACTAAAATCTCATTTCTTTTGCTTCAGACAGAACAGCAGTTTAGTGCATTCTTAGTCTTAGGGACTAAGAATTAATACATTGATGCAAAACATTGCAGCATCAGCAACAGTTCATGCAGCTTAATAAATAAAAGGCTGTGCTAAGACACTGCCAAAAACTCCAGAGGAAAGAGATGCCATCCAGAGAGACCTTGACAGGCTTGAGAGGTGTGCCCATGCCAACCTCATGAAGTTCAACAAGGCCAAGTGCAAGGTCCTGCACCTGGGTCAGGGAAACCCCGAGCACAGCCACAGGCTGGGTGGAGAGTGGCTTGAGTGCAGCTCTGAAGAGGATTTGAGGGTGTCAGTGAATGAAAAACTCAATATGAGCCGCCAGTGTGCACTTGCAGCCCAGAAGCCAACCCAGTCCTGGGCTGCAGCAAGACAAATGTGGCCAGCAGGTCAAGAGAGGGGATTTAGCCCCTCTATTCTACTCTGGTGAGAACCCAACTGGAGCTACTGTGTCCAGGTCTGGAGCCCTCAACATGAGAAGGACATTGAGCTGTTGGAGTGGGTCCAGAGGAGGCCACAGAGATGATGAGAGGGCTGGAGCAGCTCCCTTCTGAGAACAGGCTGTTGGGGTTGGGGTTGTTGAGCCTTGAGAAGAGAAGGCTCAGGGGGGACCTCAAAGTAACTTCTCAATACTTGAAGGGGGCTACAGAAAGGCTGGGGGAGGACTTTTGAAAAGGATATGCAATGGCAGGACTAGGAGTAATGGATATAAATTGAAAGAGGAGAGATTTAGACTGGAGATAAGAAAGAAGTTCTTTGCTGTGAGGTTGGTGAGACACTGGAAGAGGATGCCCAGAGAGGCTGTGGATGCCCCCTCAGTCCCCAAACCACTCTGTGATTCTATAAACCATTACTGAGTACCTGAGAATACCCTACACTCTCACTTATTATCAAGATATTAATTCCTCATCAAAGACATATTACTTCATTCTGTTTTAATGCAAAACAATCCCAGAGGCAACACTAATTCCTTTAAATTGCTGTGCATCCAGACAATTTACTCCAAAAATCCTTGAGAAAAACTGAAGGGCAAGGAACTGATTTCCAAGTGAATTTACCAAGACAAATACAAAAGGACTAACTAACTACCCCAATAACAAGCACAGCTCATGCTCATTACAGCATACTTAATAACCCCATTTAGTGCTCTTTAACAGAGTTGTGAGCACTCCAATTTATTTTTAGTGAACAAAAGGGTCAGGCAGTATTTTCATAGGTGGACATTATATAAGTGAACATTAATAGTTCTCACAATATCAGGGACTGGAATAGACCTCAAGAGATTATCTAGTCCCATCCCCCTGCTGGAGAAGGAACACCCAGATCAGGTCACACAAGAAAGTGTCCAGGTGGGGTGTGAATGTCTTCAGAGAAGGAGACCCCACACCCTCTCTGGGCAGCCTGGGACACCGTTCCATCACCCAAACTGTGAAAAAGTTTTTTTCAGTTTTCTGTGGAACCTCCTGTGTTCCAGCTTGCACCCACTGCCCCAAGTGCTGTCATTGGAGGTCTTTGATAAGAACCTGGTTCCATCCTCCTGACACTCACCCTTTCCATATTTATAGACATGAATGAGGTCACCCCTCAGTCTCCTCTTCTCCAAGCTGAAGAGACCCAGCTCCCTCAGACTTTCCTCAGAAGGGAGATGCTCCAATCCCTTCATCATCTCTGTCTCTTTGCACTGGACTCTCTCCAACAGTTCCCTGTCCTTCTTCAACTGAGGGCACCACAACTGGACACAACACTCCAGATGTGGTCTTACCAGGGCAGAGCAGAGGGACAGGAGAAACTCTCTACCTACTGACTACACCCCTTCTAACACACCCCAGGATGCCATTTGCCTTCTTGGCCACAAGGACACATTGCTGGCTCATGGTCATCCTGCTGCCCACCAGGACTCCCAGGTTCTATTTTTCCTCAAAAATAATACATGCACACTTAAATGAGAAGGAGAAGATTTTCCCAAGCTCCTGGCAATGTAACATTTTAGCAACAAAATTATGGATTTTTGACAATAAAACTGGGCCCCCGCTGAAAAACAGTTTTGATACACCTGGCTCTGCCTAAATTTGACATCCAGACCCCAGATACTTGCATCTAACAATTCAGAAAGAGAGTATCCATCTGTGAAATTTCAAAATCTAGGCCTGATTCACAGTGGATATGTTTAAGCTTCACTGAAAATAACAGGTTTGGGCTTTTTTGCCTGCAGTGCTAGAGTCCCAGCATTGCCCGGCTCCACTTGCAAATACTAATGTTCCTTCCACTCCACCCCCCCTTTTCTGACAGAATTCTTTAATGGAAGAGACTTAAGTACCATAAAAAGCTCTGCCAGAGCCAGCTGACAGCAAAATACAGTGTGAAAGGCAAGACTCTCTCCTCTAACCACTCTAAGGCTCCTCTGCACAGACAAAACCCTCCCTGAAATGGGAACACTTCCTAGTGCCTTTCACCTGTTCCAGCAGCTGGGAAAGCTGTGTGGACCCATTCATCACAGCTCCCATTCCTTCTCCTTCTTGCAACTGCAGGCAAAAGCAGGCTTTTCCAGAAGGAGAGCAGGAAAGAAGAGATATGAGCTTTAAGTAAAAAATCCAAATATTATATCAAGCCCTTTACCAGTGACCCACAGCTTTGACACAGAAAACTCTCTTGCACGTGGGGCTGAAAGCAATATATTTGGTTACTTGAAATGTGGGAAATAAGCCAATGCGTTTGTGGGAATCCTCTGCTGAGGCTGACAGAGATGAATTTTCAGCCTGGTTTGCAAGGAAAATAGTCACTTCAAAGCAGCAGAACTTATTTTTTCCATCGTTCCAGCTTTATAAAAGAGAAGGGATGGGGATAGTTGATGTGGACAACACTCGTTGAAGCTGAACACTCAACAAAGATGCAGGGGTAGGACTTTTTAATAGGATATGCAACTGAAGGACTAGGAGTAATGGATGCAAACTGGAAGAGGGGAGATTCAGGCTGGAGATAAGTTCTTTTCTGTGAGGGTGGTGAGACACTGGAAGAGGTTTCCCAGAGAGGTTGTGGATGCCCTCACAATCCCCAGAGGTGTTTAAGGCTAGGCTGGATCAGCAGCCTGGTCTAGTAGGAGGGGGTTTGGAACTAGATTATCTTCTAACCCAAACTGTTCTATGATTCTATGTAAGGATTGGAGCATCTCCCTTCTGAGGAAAGCTTGAGGGAGCTGGGTCTCTTGAGCTTAAAGAAGAGGTGACTAAGAAGTGACCTTATTCATGTCTATAAATATGTAAAGAGTGAGTGTCAGGAGGATGGAGCTAGACTCTTCTCAGTGACAATGACAGGACTCAGGACAATGGGCGCAAGCTGGAGCACAGAGGGTTCCACAGGAATATAAGGAAAAACTTTTTCACAGTGAGAGTGAGAGAAGAGAGGGACAGGCTGCCCAGAAAGGATGTGAGGTCTTCTTCTCTGGAGACATTCAAACTCCACCTGGACGAGTTCCTGTGTGACCTGATCTGGGTGTTCCTGCTCCATCAGGGGGATTGGACTAGATGATCTCTTGAGGTCCTCTCCAATCGCTGACACTCTGTGATTCTGTGATTGAGGGCAATGATTTCCAAGGATCCACATCAGGTGCCACTCCTTCATTGATTTTCATTGAGAATCACTATTTCACCTCTCCTCCAGAAAAAACACAAAATAAGCAAATGGAACCTACCCCAAAATGCCATCACAAAAAGCCCTTAAACCTCATATGTCTTCCAGAGTGCCAGTTCCTGAAGGAGACACAGTAACTCACCACTCCAGGAAAGTTAAGAGATAACACTCCACAAACTGATAAAAAAGGGGTCCTGAGTAAGTTTGGAGGAATATACTGAGCCAGGCTGTCACACAGACTATGACTATGTGGTCTCTATGGAAATTGAATTGCAGAATTATACACACAGCATCTGCATCAATCCCCTCTTCTGTTACATAAGATGCAAGATTTAAGAGTGCATGGAAGGATTTAACAGGGTCTACTGGCTGGGAAAGGAAGAGAGGTGAGAGATGGATGAGAGATGCATGGCTTTCACCAAGAAGAATATGAACAGTCCTGGGGAAAAGAGCAAGAATGAATCAAAGCATCTCTGTTCATTTCAGTCTAAGACGGAAGTAAAGTACTTGTACTCATACTTTTGTGGACAAGACTGATCAGTTTATGGGAAGGTAGGAAGAAGAAACAGCAAAGCCTTTCAAAGTTCATTTCCATCTAATGACAAACCTCTGATGCAACCGTATTTTGACATCCAGTTTGGAAGATATCACCTCCCACTACCCCAAGTCACTCAAAGCTCCTTCCAGCCTGGCCTTGAACCCCTCCAGGGATGAGCCACAGCTTTTCTGGGTAGCCTGACTCAGGGGCTCACCAGTGAAAAACTGGTGAGAAAAATCTTACTCATACCTAGACAATCGCCCCTCTTCTGCTCTAAAGCCATTACTCCTCATCCTGTCACTACACACCTCTGTGAAAGATCTCTCTCCTGTTTCCTTGTAGGTCCCCTTCAGATAATGGAAGGAGCAATAAGGTCTCCCCCCAGAGCTTTCCCTTCCCCAGGCTGATCACATCCAAATCTCTCAGCCTGTTCTCCAGCCTCTGAGCATCTTTGTGGCCGTACCCCAAGGGACAGAGAAGCAACAGCACAGCACCAACCCACCTCACCAAAATTTCTCCCCTTCTCCATCCAAATTTTCCCCACCATAAAACCCATTTTGGAACTTCTTAAGCCACGGTCACTCAGTTTAGTGCAGATTGTGCCCACGCTCAGCCAGCTCTCCTGCACTTCTGTCACCACGAGGGAGGGCTGTAGCTGAACAAGGGACAAAGAAGAACCAGGAAACAAGGGCTGCATTGATCTGGAAGGCTCCATCAGACCCCGTGGTGACCATCAGTGCTGACTGCCTCTTTCATACTGAGACACACTCATTGCCTCTGTGCAAAGCCTATGATGGATGGGAGGAGAGGCCTGAGATCTTTTCTGTCATTTCTGGGTGGTTTTAAGTGATTAAAAAAAAAAACAACCAAAAATTACTCCATTTACCATGCAGTTATAGATCAAACACAAAGCACCTTGAGAGGTTTACAATTGGAAGCTGACATATCTCCTCACTGGAGTCCTGCAAGCTCATTTCTCAGTCACAGAGAGAACTGAGAGGCACTGAGAGAAGCAAAACAAACAGCCAAACCTACTGTCTATCTCCACAAGTTTCCTGTCAGTTTGTTGTTCCTTCAACAGCAGAAACTTTATAAAGTTAAACAAAACAACCACAAAAAATGAAATTAACACTTCTGCATTGCTCCGCCAAGAAACAGCATTGTGTGCTGACCCTCAGAGTTACAGTCTCAAGGTCAGACTCAATTTGTCATAGCATGCTAAAGCTAATTCTGACCAGTATCATCCAAGAGGTCTGACAAAGCTTTCCTGCTTCTGCCAAATGCCTTATTGTTGTGGGCCTAAAATATATAGGAAAATAACCAGGCATGTGGGCAGTGGCCTGAATTATTATGGGACAAGAGGCTGGCAAATCTCAAGAAGCCAACTCAATCCTGGGCTGCATCAAGAGAAGTGTGACCAGCAGGTCAAGGGAGGGGATTTTGCCCCTCTACTGGGCTCTGGTGAGACCACAACTGGAGTTACTGTGTCCACTTCTGGAGCCCTCAACAGAAGGACATTGAGCTGTTGGAGCAAGTCCAGAGGAGGCCACAAAGATGATGAGAAGGCTGGAGCACCTCCCTTCTCAGGACAGGCTGAAGGAGTTGGGGTTGTTCAGCCTGGAGAAGAGACGGTTCAAGGGAGGACCACACAGTGGGTTCTCAATGCCTGAAGAGGGCTACAGAAAGGTTGGGATAGGACTTGTTAATAGGATATGTCATGGCACGAATAGGAGTAATGGATGCAAATGGGAAGAGGGGAGATTTAGGCTGGAGATAAGAAAGAAATTCTTTCCCATGAGGGTGGTGAGACACTGCAAGGGGCTGTGGATGCCCCCTTCCTTCCTGGAGGTGTTTAATGCCAGGCTGAATGAGGCACTGAGCAACCTGGTGTACTGAGAGGTGTCTTTGCCCGTGGCAAGGGGGTTGGAACTAGATGATCTTTAAGGTCCTTTCCAACACAAATCATCTTATGATTCTATGATCATCAAATGAAAGTGTAATGTAGACTGTATTAGTGATTGACAGGACAGACATCCTGATAAATCAACAAAATGAAACAAAAAATGCTGCATCCTAAACTTGCACCTTAGATATTTGCTAAATCATATCTAATTAAAACCGAGGCAGCAGTCAAAGACAATTAAAAAAATGAAGCCTAAGCAGAAAAGTCTCAAACTCTCTTCAAGTGTTAATTATAGTGTCTAATGACACTGTACAGCTTAAGTATACACTGGATACAGATTAATGGACTGTAAAGCCCAGGTAAGTCATTATTTACATCCCAGTGCTTCAAATGATGCTGCTCACATACAGGACAAATCACGTGTCTGATTCTTATTCTTACGTTATCACAGGCCAGAAGCAATGGCTACAGAACACCATTTAAGACTATGGTGGATGATGTTCCCATCTCCCTAATTACTGCTAGCTCTGCAAATGTATAGGTAGAAATATGCTAAGAAGAAAGTCAGTGGGCAGCACCTGAACACCAGGAGATCCATCTGTCTCCCATCCACTCCACAGCCTGCCTGGTTTATGCACAACTTGGTGGAGGAAGGCCATTTACTCACCCCATTACACTAGTTTTGATCCATGCTCACACTCAATCTATGTGCAGTTGGGGAATTTCACATCCTACTGAACACTGTCATCCTTAGGACTTTGCCTTTAAGCCAGGTCATCGCCCAGGTCAAGATGTGCTCCTGCTGAATGAAGTCCTTACCTTCCTTTGTAGTGGTGGTGACAGCAGCTGCAGCGGTCCCTGATGCCCGTCCCACTGGGCTGGAGTGCTTCCCAGCCCTGCCAGGGATTTTAAGTCCACTTGGCTTCAGCATGATTGCTCTCTCTTCTACCTCAGGTTCCCAGAGCTGCAAAGACCTGTCCTGCTATCACCATTCAGGCTTTTCAACGATGGACATCTTCTTCATTGTGACAGGTCTGGAAGAGAAGAGCACAAAGAAATCAGGGTAGAGATGCGACAGCACCAAACAGGCTCCCAGAAAGCAATGCCCAGCTGCACTTCACAACCTAAGCAGAATCAGGATCTTTCACTTTTCCTGTAAATAAAAAAAGTGATCATGGCTTTCATGTCCCATTTTTGCACCACATTCTTTTCCCCAGCCTTTCAGTCTCAACTGAAACTCAGAGTCCTGGACAGAAGCTGAAGCCTCCCAGAAAACATTCACTGCTTTTAAACTCTAAAATCTCAGCTGCTCCCTGAAAGCTCTATTTGAGCCCTTAATGAAATCAATATAATGACTCCTCATGCCTTAGGCCAGACTTCAAGGCAGCCTCTCCAAAATCACAGGAGACCTCGTCCAAGGTAGAGCTTTTCAGATATCTCTGATAATCACAGAGTGTCAGGGATTGGAAGGGACCTCAAGAGATCATCTAGTCCTGTCCCCCTGCTGGAACAGAAACACCCAGATCAGGTCACACAGGAAGGCGTCCAGGTGGGGTTTGAATGTCTCCAGAGAAGGCGACCCCACACCCTCTCTGGGCAGCCTGTGCCATCACCCTCACAGTGAAATTTTTTCTTCAATTTCTGTGGAACCTCCTGTGTTCCAGCTTGCACCCATTGTCATTGGAGGTCACTGAGAAGAGCCTGGCTCCATCCTCCTGACACTCACCCTTTCTACATTTATAGACATGACTGAGGTCACCCCTTAGTCACCTCTTCTTTAAGCTCAAGAGACCCAGCTCCCGCAGCCTTTCCTCAGAAGGGAGATGCTCCAATCCCTTCATCATCTCTATGTCTTTGCACTGGACTGTCTCCAGCAGTTCCCTGTCCTTCTTCAACTGAGGGCCCAGAACTGGACACAACACTCCAGATGTGGTCTCACCAGGGCAGAGCAGAGGGGGAGGAGAACGAAACCAAAACCTTGTTACAGAAGGAAGGGCATCTGGTCCCATGGATTTTTCAGTCACACTGAGAAAAACTGTCCAAAATCTAAGCATGACTCAATCAACTAGTCATAATGAGGTCACACAGCTCCTCCTCTGCCATCTCTTTCGCAGCACTCAAACAGAACAGGACCTCCACATTCCTTGCAAGGATGTTGCACTAACAAGCACATGGCCCCCTGAGCAAAAAGGTTTTGGACAAGAAAAGAAAAATAAAGGAAATTACTAAGTTGCTTAAGAAAAAAAAAAAGAAAGCAAAAACATTCCTAATGGATAAAAAACCATAATTGCAGACCATGAGTACAAAGGAAGTGAAGCCTGGCCGACTGAACCAGCTGGGATGGGGAGGAAAGAAAATATGAGCCACAAATAATGCCACTATCACAATGGAAAGTGCAAAGAGAGCAAACCATGGAGAAGAGGTCAGGGGACACCCAGGGCTTTCTCCTGGACCAAGGGTGGCAGCAGCACTCCTGAGAATTGACTTAGCAAAGATTTAAGATGCTCTGAAAGGGGACCTGCACTTGGGGGGAGGGGGGGGCAGGAAGTGATTAAGGCATGAGTAAGGATTTCAGGCTGGGTCAGAGCAAGGGAAGGGCTGGCAGGGCTCCAGGGTAAGTGTTGAGCAGATGCAAAGGAGGAAAAACCACAAGAAGAATTCCAAAACTCTATTTCCTGAGAGCTCACAAATATCTGAGACACCCAAGAAAGTTTCAGCACTAGGAGTCAGTCATCTCACTCCTGAAAGAGATAAAGAGGGATCAGAGACGGTCAGGGAGAGAGAACCAGTGAAAATCCAAAGGATCAAGACCCATCTCCTCCCCTGATCCCCTCCCAAAGGGTGTTCAACACCTGGAGTGGGTTCTAATGCCTGCAGACAGCACCAACCAGGGGGTACTGAGCTTACACAGAAGTCAGGGCTGTCTACAAGAAGGTGGATGCCCAGACCATGTCCTCAGCAGCAGGAACAAGCACAAGTGATTCTTATTAGGGAAGAGAAAAACCAGCCTTCCTGCAGCAGAGCCAGCAAGGACAGATGATGTCAGATTGCTGGGCAGGAGGTTGCAGTTTCCAGTGCAATTTCACATAAAATAGGAAGACAAGAAACAGAATCTGGAGGCAAAAAACATTGATCAGCCCAGTTCCTTCTATTTGTCAAACCATCAAGCATCTCCCCCCGCCATTCCATCTCCTGTGACACATTCTGCCCTGGGCTACCTCTGATTTTCCAGAGCAATTCAATTTCTAGCAGGCAGGAGATGGGGCAAGATCTCTTGGTAGAGCACACAAGATCTCTTGGTAGAGCACATCTCCATCACCTTCAATCTGAAGGTCTGATATCTTCCTCACAACACCTTTCCTCCTAGATTTACACGTCCCATCACCCCATCCCACCTTCTGGTTACAAGGTTTGATGCTGTAACCTGTGAATAAACAGCCTGGGGATGCTGCCACAAAGGCTGGTTGAACCCACCAGCCAGGAAATGCAGAAAGAGGAAGGACAAAAGGACACAGGGGAAGAATAAAACAGCAGAAGAGAAGAATTCAGGAAAAGGAGTCAGAAGAACAAAAGTTTTTTATAGTTCCTCAGGTCTCTGCTAGAGGAATGCTCTCAATCCTTCAATTTGCAGCCAGGACCACGTAAACTTTGGGGAGACAGTGAATTTGGTCTGTTCCTCTATTTTGCAGCTCATCTCTCAAGAGATGGGGAACTACAGTTCATCTTCCCTCCGATGCTTGCAATCCCTGGAGATCAGCTGGACACACAAGTCACAGGATATTGTGATATTCATAGAATCATATACTTGGAAGGGACCTCCAAAGACCATTTAGTCCAAACCCCTGCAGTCACAGAGACATCCTGTGCTAGATCAGGTTGCTCAGAGCCTCAGCAAGCCTGGCCTTGGATGTCTCCAGGGATGTGGCCTCCATCACCTCTCTGGGCAACCTAGGCCAGTGTCTCACCACCCTCACGGGGAAGAATTTCTTCCTCATTTCTCAACTAACCCTATCCTACTCCAGTTTAAAAACCACTGCCCCTCATTTTGTTGCCCAATGCCCTGGCAAACAGCCCCTCTCCAGCTTTCCTGTGTACCCTTCAAGTATTTCTGTGAGGTTTTTAAAGAAGTCTGTGCCTTCTGCAGGGGAGACATGTTCCAGTCCCTAGTTCTCTCCTCCCCCCTACAAAATAAAGTTATGAGCAGATTTGAAAAAGCCTTGAACACCAAGCCACCAGGACATTGTTGTCCCACACTGTTGTCCAACTTAGTGATGCAGTTTTTGTGTTGCAGAAACATCCTCAGTCTGGGACACAGGCCAGGATCTCCACAGGGCACTGCCCTGCTCCATTAGGGATAACAACCTGCTCTAAGCTCCTGTATCACACTCTCCCTGTCCCAAAAGGCTCTACTGACAGAGTCATAGAATGGTTTGGGTTAGAAGAGACCTTCAAGATCATCTAGTTCCAACCCCCCTGCCATGGGCAGGGACACCTCCCACTACACCAGATTGGTCAGTTCCTCATCCAGCCTGGCCTTAAACACCTCCTGGGACTGAGGGGGCATCCACAACCTCTCTGGGCAACCTCTTCCAGTGTCTCACTACCCTCAATGGAATGATTTTCCCTCTTCTCTCCAGCCTAAATCTCCCCTCTTCCAATTTGCATCCATTACTCCTATTTGTGCCATGACATATCCTACTAAAAAGTCCTACCCCAGCCTTTCTGTAGCCCCCTTCAGGTATTGAGAAGCTACTCTGAGGTCCCCCCGAGCCTTCTCTTCTTCAGGATGAACAACCCCAACTCCTCCAGCCTGTCCTCAGAAGGCAGTTGCTCCAGCCCTCTCATCATCTTCATGGCCTCTTCCGGACCTGCTCCAACAGCTCAATGTCCTCCTTCTGTTGAGAGCTCCAGAAATGGACACAGTAACTCCAGTTGGGGTCTCACCAGAGCCCAGTAGAGGGGCAAAATTCCCTTCCTTGATCTAATGGCCACACTTCTCCTGATGCAGCCCAGGATTGGCTTCTGCACTGCAAGCACACACTGCTGGCTCATGTTGAGTTTCTCCTCCACTGACACCCCCAAATTCTTCCCTTCAGAGCTGCATTCTGCAAAAAATCTTTTCCAACAGCAGATACTGAACACAGGCAAATATGACACCATGTGTGGTGCAAGAAACACAGGAGCTGCTTTTTTTTCTACTCCCTCTATTACTTGGACAAGCTGTTATCTTCTCATATAACTTCATGGAAATTGTACTTTCTTCAGATACACTGTTAATTTTTATTTTTTTTTAAATCCCCATCAGCCCCTGTGGATACTCCAGGGCCACCAGCTCTGTTTTGTTTTCCTTCCTTATCCAAGAAGACACAGATTAAAAAGATTTTCTAGATCTCTGCTAGATTCTCCTTGCAATCTTTCCATACTGGGATGAATAGTTCTGTCTGTTCCCACAAGCCAGAAAAGCATCCCAGGAATGCACAATCTGAAAAGCCTGCTCCAAAATTACCAAAATCATTCTGTTGTCCATTTTTCCATCAGAAGAAGGGACAGCAGGATCTGAGTCACCCAGGCTCAGATTCAAAAACAACAGTTCTCAACTAAGGACAGCTGTACATCCAAAAATACCATTCAGCAGGGACAATACCCCTGGATACACAGGTATCCACCATGCTGGCCATGACTTGACTTAGACTAGACTTGAGTGCAGCCCCAAAGAGAAGGATTTAGGGGTGTCAGTGGAGGAAAAACTCAACACGAGCCAGCAGTGTGTGCTTGCAGGGCAGAAGCCAATCCTGGGCTGCATCAAGAGAAGTGTGACCAGCAGGTCAAGGGAGGGGATTTTGCCCCTCTACTGGGCTCTGGTGAGACCCCAACTGGAGTTACTGTGTCCAGTTCTGGAGCCCTCAACAGAAGGAGGACATTGAGCTGTTGGAGCAGGTCCGGAAGAGCCCATGAAGATGATGAGAGGGCTGGAGCAACTGCCTTCTGAGGACAGGCTGGAGGAGTTGGGGTTGTTCATCCTGGAGAAGAGAAGGCTCAGGGGGGACCTCAGAGTAGCTTCTCAATACCTGCAGGGGGCTACAGAAAGGTTGGGGTAGGATTTTTAATAGAATCCAGGATGGCAGAACTAGGAGCAATGGATGCAAATTGGAAGAGGGGAAATTCAGGCTGGAGATAAGAAAGCAGTTCTCTCCTGTGAGGGTGGTGAGACACTGGAAGAGGCTGTGGATGCCCCCTCAATCCCAGAAGGTGTTTAAGGCCAGGCTGGATGAGGCATTGAGCAACTTGGTGTAGAAGGAGGTGTCTCTGCCCGTGGCAGGGCAGTTGGAACTAGATTCGGGTTGGGGTTCCAACCCAAACCACTCTGTGGTTCTACCAAAGTATGTTGCACTCCCCATGAACCATCTTCCCCTTAAAACTCCCCGAAACCTCCCACATCATGTACTGCGAATGCTGAAAACAATATCTGGAGCCCAAGATCTCCATGAAAACAAACAGCTGGAGACTAGTTTGGTCAACTGTTGGCTAGAGGAGCATTTTGTTCCTACAATAATCACACACAATAAAAGCAAAATGGTTTCTTTTCTGCAACTTCCTTGCTGTGGGAAAGTGTCCTTGTCACGCACACATCCCTCTACAATACATCACTGCCCAACTGACCATAGACCAGAAGTAGGACAGGTGAAGATCTAGTGCCACAGGCTTATAACCCCCATACAAATATAAAGTGAAAGCTCAAAGCTCCTGTGAAAGGGACAGGCAGTGAATCCAACCAAGAGAGAACCAGGATCTGATAAAGCCAAAGCACAGCTTTGCTAATGGAGACGGGGATTACATCGAGAAGGAAGGGCAATTTTATCTTTTAATTCCTTAAGACTCTCCATCTGATTCACAGTAATCATACCACGGCTTTCTCACTTCTCTGATTAGTTACTCCTTCCCCAAGCAATCAGAAAACCCATTTGTGAGCCACACGCCCGATTAGGATTAAATCCTCCCCCTTAATTGAACTATAGAGGGCATAAAATATGCTCATTCTTAATTAAGGTCAGACTCCTCTCCCAAGAAAATCTTTTCTTCCCCCACAGAGTGATCAGAGACAGAGCTCTACAGGACTGAAAGGAAGGACTGCACTGCCTCCAGTTACACTTAGGGAAAACAGAGGATCCCAGTATCCTCCTCCATCAGCCGCCAGGGTCTTTCTTCCTTTCCTGCTGGAGAATTCACATCAGTTCTCCAGCCACCAAGCTCTGCTGGTCACAGGATTACAGAATCATAGAATAGTTTGGATTGGGAGGAACCTTAAAGATCATCTATTCCAATCCCCCTCCCATAGACAGGGACACCTCCCACTACACCTGGTTGCTCAATGCCTCATCCAGCCTGGCCTTAAACACCTCCAGGGACTGATCCACAACCTCTCTGGGCAACCTCTTCCAGTGTCTCACCACCCTCACAGGAACGAACTTCTTTCTTCTCTCCAGCCTCCCTTACATGTCTGAAAGGTTGTGAGCCTCTAAAAATTCCTCCATTTATTCTTCTTTCTCACTCAGGCTTTGTAATTGTTACCAAATAATGTAAAAGGAATGCCCTGAGGCTTCCTGTTTAAAAACTTAGATATTTTCAAACGAATTCTAACCACCATGATGGAATATTCACCCTGTGATTTAGTTATAAAAGAATGGTTATCAAAGCAAGATCATACAAAAACATCCCACTGCACTGTAGCTATAAACCACAAGGCAAAACCAGAGGCAAAAAATGGGAGGAAAAACCCAAAGGACATTCAGGGAAGTCATTGCATACAAACCAGGGAGTAATTAAGGGCTTGCTGATGAGCTCATGCTCCCCATGCTGGCAAAAGGCCTAATGAAGAACAACGTGGCAGATAGCAACAATTCTGAACTAATTACAGAGCACAACTAGGTCTAATTTGTGGGAAAAATCCTGGTTATGATCTTGGATATACAAGAGTTCCTGCTCCCTGGAGCTAAGCCCTGGTGGCAGGGGACAGTGACCTACAGAAATACACAGGGGAGGACACCAAAACTGCACAGTTCACATGGAAAGGAAACAGAAAATCCAGAGATTTGAGAGCCAGCATCCTCAAGGCAGCTCAGACCTGACACAAAGGCTATTTCATTCCATGGGAGGCTTCTCTGCAACTCAAGGGGTTTTAAGAAAACCCAAGTTTTCTACTCACAGAAAGCATCATTTATCATAAAAGTATCTGGAAAAGATGCAAAGTGCAGGGAGGGCAATGACACATGGCAAACACAAAGCACTGTAATGGCCTGGTGTTTTACTGCTGGAGAAACAATTCCTTTAATTAAATATGAGCTACAAAATAACTCAGCCCTGCTTCTCCCAGCAGAAGGATCTGAACTTTTGGAATTTCCCAGCTTTTCATGGCTCAATTTAGCACAGCATTAAAGCTCACTCTGTCCATCCACTGGAGCTCAGGTTAAGGTATAGATTTTAATTGTGCTCTGTTATGTACTCTCTGCCCTACACTTGGATTAAGGAACTAAAACAGGGTCCAGGTCCCTCCCACTCTGGATTTTCCCCTCTTTTTTACAAGCTTCACCTACAGAGAAGGCTTCTCAGCAGCTCAGCCCATGTTTGCAGAGTCTAACTGAAAGGCTGGAGCAACAAAGAGCTGAAAAGAGGTAAAAACTGCTCTTACCTTTTTTTTTTTCTCCTCTCTCTCTTTGCACACTTAAATTTTTTGAAACTAGGGATTTTGTTTTCCATTAGAGCACAGTGTTATGGCAGCCCATCTGCCAGCACAGTGCTTGCACCAGTTCAAACTTGCAGATTATTTGATTAAAAGATAGCAAAGAAAATAAATAGGAGTGGAATGTAACACATTTCAGGTGCAACAGAAGATACCTTGGGAAACACTGGATGTGCCAGCAAAACTCCCGGCATGCTCCACTGATGCTGCCCAATATTTACATGCTTGTAAGTGTGTAAAAACTTAAATTAACACACAGTGGAGATCTCATCTTGATGCAACCTCTCTCCTTCAGTTGTGAAGCTGCCTCACAAGGTTCTTGTCCTTCCTGCAGCTCAGCACTGATCATGTCAGTCTCTCCTGGCTGGGAACCTCCCCCCCCCGGCACACACACCAGTTGCCAGCCCAGATTTCTCCAAGCTGACCTTCTGCCCAGGTACCTGCTCTGTCCTTTGCACAGCTGACACTGTTCCACTGTGTCCAACCCCACGTGAGTGACTTCACCCTTTCTCCACTTCCTTTTGAACAAGCCAAGATGTCCTGAGACGAGAGACTCTCTAGTCCCTTGTTCATCTCACCAGACTTTCTCTAAACCTTCATTGTTTGAACTCCATTATAGACATAGGCACCTGCATGCTAGGTCATAACTCACCAAGCTTTGGACAAACTATATCAAAGTCCCTGAGATAACAATCCCAATCCTTCAAACAAAGCAAGTGGGACCAAAACCTGAACAGATCACCAACTATTTCACACTTTGACTGTTCAGAGTAAGCGGAGACACAAGAGGAGGTACACTGGACAGGAGATACAGTTGTGTCCAGTTCTGGAGGCCTCAGCATAAGACAGACATTGATTTGTTGGAGCAGGTCCAGAGGAGGCCGTGAAGATTATGTGTAGGCTGGAGGACCTCCCTTCTGAGGACAGGCTAAAGGAGTGGGGGTTGTTCAGCCTGGAGAAGGCTCAGGGGGGATCTCAGAGTAGCTTCTCAATACCTGCAGGAGGCTACAGAAAGGCTGGGGGAGAAGTTTTTAATAGGCTCCAGGATGACAGGACTAGGAGAAATGGATGCAAATTAGAAGAGGGGACATTTAGGCTGGAGATGAAAGAAGTTCTTTGCTGTGAGTGTGGTGAGAGACTGGAAGAGGTTGCCCAGAGAGGCTGTGGATGCCCCCTCAGTTCCTGGACGTGTTTAAGGCCAGGCTGGATGAAGCACTGAGCAACCTGGTGTAATGGGAGGTGTCCCTACCCATGGCAGGGGGCTGGAACTAGCTGATCTTTAATGTCCCTTCTAACCCAAGCCCTTCTATGGTTCTATGATCTCATGGTTGATATACAGCACTGACAGCTAGGACCCCTGCTTTCCTCTTCCACAGTAGCAGGAATCTCCTTGCCACTAAGAAAAAGATGATGGTGGCACCAAGCTTGAAAATCTAAAGGCAGCTGATCAGGAAGGTTACACCACTGGTAACTATTGAAACGTCTGAAATAATGAAACCAAAGATGCTACAGAGGAGCAAACCCACTCTGTCCTGGAGCACTGAGGCAATCACATCCCTTCCACCCCCGTACTCAAGCATCCTGCTTCCCATCACCCTGCTGGCAGGGGCAGGGCAATGCTGGATGGAGTCAGTCTCTGGAGCACTCTCCTCCTCCCTGGAGATGACCAGCCTGCACTCAGCCTCTCACTTAAGAAGCTGACCCCTGGGCTACACACACTAATTGCTGCTTTCTCTGGCAGCTTCGCCAGACCTCAGCCGACATTGAGATATCTACACAGCTCCCTCCAGATCCTGTGGTGGAGACAGGGAGGCCAGTAACACAGAAACCTTGCTTCCAGTCAGTGGGTGTTAATCGTGGGGTTTCCTACTTTACCACCTGCAAACCCAGTACAAACGTGCTTAGCAAACCCAGGAGTTAATTTCTACAAACCTTATAGTACAAGAAGAAACATGTCTCCTACTCATATTACATCCCTTCAATGACCAAATCATCATTTGGGCAAGTTATATCAAATTGGATCTTATCAACATCATCCCTCCTGCCTTGCAGTTCTCATCCACACCTTGTCATCTACTGGGCAGAGCTGCAGAGAGAGAAATCTTTTCTCAAAGCCTCCAAGCACTAAGCCACACCAGCATCAAGAGATGGCCACCTATGCCAGAGGCAACCAGAGCTGAGAGTTTCTAGGTGGTAATAAAAGAAAACACCATCCCACACAGTCAGATTGTGAGGCATGTGGAGAATGAACATGCCCAATGTGCTGCAGCAGGTCTTGTCAGGCTGGCAAGGACAGGAGAGGATGTCACAACATGGATCATGCACATGTGGGAAAGCTGTCAAGCCCAGGCTCCTCCAGCAGCAACAGAGACCTGGCCAGGCTGTTCTGCTCCACAGCCTGGTTTTAATCAGCACTCCAGAGAGCTGGTGGAGGCCCCATCCCTGAAGACATCCAAGGCCAGGCTTGCTGAGGCTCTGAGCAACCTCATCTAGTGCAGTATGTCCCTGTCACTGCAAGGGGTTGAACTAGATGGCCTTGAAAGGTCCTTTACGACCCAACACATTCTGTGATTTCCAGCTTCATGCTGCCCCATCACTGGGCAGTGCATGTGCTTTATATACAAATGCTGGCAGTCAAAAGAAACAGGTCTGGTTAGAAGGGCTGGTGCTAAAATGGGATTTCATACATCATATCCCTGGAGATCAGAGTGATGCTGAAAGAATGAATGCTGCCTGTGTGCAGGTAGTCAGGACAGATGGATCAACCCACCACAATCCTAGAATGCCACAGCATAAGGACATTGAGCTGTTGGAGCAGGTCCAGTGGAGGCCACGAAGATGATGAGAGAGCTGGAACAACTCCCTTACAAAGACAGGCTGAAGGAGTTGGGAGTTGTTCAGACTTGAGAAGAGAAACCTCAGGGGGACCTCATAGCAGCTTCTCAGTACCTGAAGGGGGCTACAGAGAAGCTGGGGTAGGACTTTTTAATAGCATATGTGATGGAAGGACTAAGAATAATGGATGTAAATTGGAAGAGGGGAGATTTAGGCTAGATATAAGAAGGAAATTCTTTACAGTGAGGGTAGTGAAACACTGGAAGAGGTTGCCCACAGAGGCTGTGGATGCCCCCTCAATCCGTGGAGGTGTTTAAGGCCAGGCTGGACAAGGCACTGAGCAACCTGGTGTAGTGGGAGGTGTCTCTGCCCATGGAAGGGGGTTGGAACTTGAAGGTCCCTTCCAACCCAAAACATTCTATGATTCTTTGTTCTACAGAGCTTTACAGACCCACCACATGTCCATGGCTGCTCCTTTGCTTATTTGCTTCTCTGCTTCTTGAAGGAACAGTTGTTTTTGCAACTCAAGGGCCATTTCTCTCTAATGCAGGCAAACCCACAGCCATCATTTTGCAAAGAGATCAAGATCTAATCTCCCCCGGCCAAGCAGCAGAGAGTGGCTGCAAACAGCAGCTAGAGCACATCACAATGCAGAGTGTTGGCATGAGGTGTCTAATGCAAGCAGGTCTTATTTCAAGCAAAAAGGAAGAACAAAAAGCATGCTGCCACCACTTCTAACAAGGACAATGAGTGCTTCCAGTTCCCTAAGGCAGGGTGTGTCATA
The DNA here is from genome assembly GCA_013400935.1 of Turnix velox. Taxonomy (NCBI): domain Eukaryota; kingdom Metazoa; phylum Chordata; class Aves; order Charadriiformes; family Turnicidae; genus Turnix; species Turnix velox. The sequence goes on from VZTY01020751.1 coordinate 80,482, forward strand.
ACATTTCATAAGCTTGAACCACACAATCACCCAAAAGCATCCAACTTGGACATTTGCACATCCACATGTCAGGGTACTCCCACACCTCCCTTCTGTCTAGCCAGCACACTTGGAGGGGGGGAAATTCAGAGATATAAAAGGGAAAAGTGCATACAGATGCTTAGGAAACACCAAGATTAAGCTCACTGGAGGCACTTCTATTGTCAGTATAATTTACCTATATAAATATACATCTGTATATAAGCATAAATTTTGCCTGCAGAGGAGATTTAGCAAGATCAAAACAAGCTCCTCTCCCGTGTATTCCACAGGAGCCTGCCCTTTAGTGCTGAATTGCCTGTCATTAAAGGAATGGGTGGCAGATTGTCCATCAGCTCCAACTGTCCCGGTCTCACCAGCTGGGAAACACAAGTTAAGAGGAATAAAAAAGCACTTACTCAGGGCTGCAGACTGACCTACTCCAGTTCTCATGGTGAGGATCTTGGTTATAAAATAAATAGCTATGAGTTAAATATAGCTACAGAGCAGACCTTAATCACCAAGATGGGCTTCACACAGAGGGCTAGCAGGAGCCACTGAGGCAGGATAGCACCCAATACACAACAGTCAAGTGTGAGGCTAAAAAAGCTCATTAAACACATCTTAACATCTCTCCACATCTTGCAGGAGAGGCTTCTTTTTCCTGGAAGGTTTGTTCCCCCCAGCCAGGACATCAAGGGGACATGCTCACAGGTCATGAACAGGAGTATCTGTAAGGGATGGGAAAGTGTTTTTTTCTTCAACAAGCAGCTGTTCTTGTGAGCCCATCAGGATTACTGAAAAGTTTCCAGCACTAATTGGTGACACAGAAGTTTTCAGAGCATGATGCAACAGATAAAGCCAGAGGAACGTGGCAAAGGGAGAAAATAACAGAGCAGAAAGAGATAGCTTTGGCTTATAGAATCATAGAGTGGTTTGCATTGGAAGGAACCTTTAAGTTCCAACACCCCCTGCTAAAGGCAGGGACACCTCCCACTACACCAGGTTGCTCAGTGCCTCATCCAGCCTGGCCTTAAACACCTCCACAGATTGAGGGGGCATCCACAACCTCTCTGGGCAACCTCTTCCAGTGTCTCAACACCCTCAACATAAAGAACTTCTTTCTTCTCTCCAGCCTAAATCTGATAGAATGCAGAAGTTCAAGCTGCAGAAGACATTGGGCTGGAGGGGATTTAAGAGATGGGCAGACACAGAGCTCATAGATAGGGTTAAGGAATGGCTCTTATCAGAGTTGGGTTGATCTGAAAAGTTCTTTCCAACCCAGGACACTCTATGATACATGCATAAATTTTGCCTATGGATGTATGTATGATGTGAGGGAGCACAGGAGAGACATTAAAAAGCATCAAAAAGTTATTACAAAGATCCAAGATACAAGTCATAGAATGCTTTGGATTGGAAAGGACCTTAAAGATGATCTAGTTCCAACCCCCCTGCCCTGAGAAATACTCAACATCCACTAAGCATTTAATTCACAGACCTCAAAGGAGGTCAGAGCCACATCACCCATTTTGCACTTGGGAGAAATGGATACAAAGAAAGAAAATATTGTTTCTCAAGATTACCCAAAAAGCAGCGCTGAGATGAAGAGCAGCCTGACTCCATCAGGCACCGTTATCTCTCTGTATATCCAGCACATCAAAGGATTTGGGAAGTCTTTCTGAAGTGTTTACATTATAGGCAGTAGAAATATTTTTCCAAAATAATCATTTGGCTTTCCCAGGCACAAACAGAATTATCAAGGGAGTTGACACCACAGGTCAGATCATCAGCTCCCAAAATAAACCACAGAAACTTCAGATACCCTTTGTGGATGAGAACTCACTCCATTGCTGGCTCAGAATCCCCAGTGGGGCACGTCAGTAGCCAGTGCTACATTTCTCAACATCTCTCCAGGTAAGAAAACACTGGCATAATGAAAGCAAGCCCCAGAAAGCACCATCTAATTCTAGTGCTAATTCAAGTCAGCATCTTATTTTATTGCAACCAAGTGAAGTGAAAAAAAAACCCTTAAATTATAGAATCATAGAATGGTTTGGGTTGGAAGGGACCTAAAAGATCATCTAGCTCCAACCTCCCTGTCATGGGCAGGGACACCTCCCACTACACCAGGTTGCTCAGTGACTCATCCAGCCTGGTCTTGAACACCTCCAAGGACTGAGGGGGCATCCACAGCCTCTCTGGGCAACCTATTCCAGTCTCTCACCACCCTCAGAGGAAAGAATTTCTTTCTTATCTCCAGCCTCAATGTCCCCTCTTTCAATCTGCATCCATTACTCCTAGTCATGCCATCCTGGACCCTATATTTCAAGAACTAAGTGTGACAAGGCTTGGTTTTATTGCTTCCCTCACCTATCTTTGCTTATGCTGCATCCAGAACAACCACGGCTACTTCATAGGCACATCTTCACTCAATTAGAGGGAGAATAACAAAAGCAGAGCCACTGCATGGGAATGATTTCCAAAAAGTCAGATGCAGGAATATTGCAAGTTTGGCATTTTTTTAAAAATAGGGTTTCTCAGAGGTTTGGTTTTTTTCAGGAATAGCCGTAAGCATCAGCTGAAGGTGCCAGACTCAGAGTCACATGCAATGAAGTCATTTTTCCACTGGAAGCTACAGCAAGAGCTACTGCACAATCATATAAAAGCGAGCAATTAAATCCAGCTATGAGAAAAGCAAGTTTGCTTTGTCCTCTTAAGTATCGCAGCTCAAGGAAGTGTGAAAGCCAAACACAGCACAGAGGGTACTCCCAGCAGAGCTGGAGGATGCTCTGAGCAGGGTGGCACTGTAGAGACTCTAGGCATGGATGCCCTGACAGGCTTCTGCCAGCATCAGCCCAAGAAATGAGAGCTCTCACACAGGACAGGAAGGACAGATGCATGGAGAAGACAGGGTTAGTAGGGACTCAGACCTTTCTCTAACACAGACCCACCTTGAACCCCCTCTCATTTTCACTCAGCATCTTACCTAATTCAGTCATTTCAGAATACTGAGCAATAAAACAAAGCCCTGGTCTGGCTGGGGTCTGACACCACCAGTGCTGCTCTCCCAGGCAAACACCACCTGAACTCCACTGTAAAGATCACAGAACAGCAATAAAAGAACAACAGAGAGAGACTGTTGGCTAACTCTGTGACAGAGCAGCAGAAAAACATGCTTTCTCACCCTTTCTCTACAACTTCCTTCTTTGTTCTTGGGCTCAGAACCCTTGGGAGACGGAGGGGGAAATGGCTCACAAAGAATTTGTAAATCGTATTTATGGTGAAAGACAAATAGATGTCTCTATAAATATCTATAGAAATCTCTATAAATAAGTGCATAGTGGTGACTAACAGGTCAGCAATGTCACAGTCAGATCTAGCTACCTGTATCTATGCTTCCCCATAGCTTTAAAAGTATAAAAAACTGTTAAAAATCTATGAAACTTGCCATACACCATGTACCGTGTCAGTACCACTCTGCAGAACGTATTTCTGGGGGATGGAACTTGCTTTGTGTATTGTCTCTTATCCTCATCAGAATTAGGAAACATATACCCAAAATCTATTAACTTTCATGGATAGAGGAGAAATTTTAATAAATAAAACCTCAAACAGGAGGTGGAAACCACAGTTACCCATTTTACCCACACAGTGACACAAGGGAAGAACTGTCAAGCACAGCCTTACACAGACACTTCCCTTGACGCTGGAAAATCCTCCTTTGGATTTTTCATCCTTTCTTCTGACAGAGAAAAAGCACAAGTGAGAAGAAAGAGGAAAGACATCAGGAGCTGCTACTTGCTGGAGTAAATTACATCAGTGTCCATGGTGAAAGGCAGCAGACACCAAACAGAAGAGCAACACACACCAACCCTCAGCCTCAGCAGATAACCCAGTCCACGCTTATGCCAAGAGCATCTCCTGAAACACACCGGTTTTCCAGTAATTATAGGCAGGCTCCTGAGATGATTCCACCACAGCTTCTGAAATGCCTGGAGCTAGTGTTTTAACTTGTGGTTTCTCCTGGAGCTGAGCCTTTGAAATGCTCTCAGTGCAGGCGTGGTGACACCTTTCCAGGTGAATGAAGCTGCTTGATGCTGACTCTCTCCCTCCTGGCCCTGCCAGGCTCTAACATTATTGAATGGTTTGGGTTGGAAGGTACCTTCAAGATCATATAGTTTCAACCCTCCTGCCATGGGCAGGGACACTTCACACTACACCAGGTTGATCAATGTCTCATCCAGCCTGGCCTTAAACACCTCCAAGGATTGAGGGGGCACCCACAGCCTCTCTGGGCAACATCAGGCAGGTAATTCCTGAAGATACCAAATCCCAGACCCAGGTTTAAGAACAGATGGACATATCCATCATATCCAAAGCATCACCTCCCCAGCAATGACAAGGTGGGCTCTGCTGGGCAGAGGGATGGTGCCTGGCAGGCAGTGGGGCAGAGACGGCGGGCAACAATCCTGGCCGGGCTCCCCAAATTTCTCTAGCACCCCACTTCCCAAATTGCAAGTCAGCCTCAAGAAAACGCTTCTATCCAGCCCGAACGGTGAAACTTGCAGTCCACTGGGGCAGGACGAGTTCCTCGGAGGTCCGCAGGCCTGAGACAGCGAGCGATAACGGGGCTGACACAGACAGGGCTTTGTCTCCCGACGTTTCCCAAACGCCGCCGCAGCCGCCTATACCCCGCGGTACTAGCCCCTGCCGCTGCCTCCCTCCCTGCGCGTTGTCCCAGCCACATCACCCGCTGGTACCGGGAGATGCGAGATGCTCCACCCGCCCTGCATTCACACCCAGCCGGGCCTTCCCCCCGAGCCCAGCCGCTCGCCACAGACAAAACCCCTCCCGAACCCCGCAGCTCACGCCGATACCCGGCTCGTCAAACAGCTAAATGGCGGGGAGAAGAGAAGAAGCTTCCCAGCGATCAAAGGCGCTTCTCCCGTTCCGAACGCCGGAACTCCACGGGTACCGAGCGATGGATGCTGCCGCCCCCTCTCTCCCTCCCACCTCCGCCCTCGCCACATCGGGNCGGCCACCACCAAGCCCCCGCCCAGCGCCGCAGCCCCTGCCCGCAGCCCGGCTCTGCGCCCGGGCGGAGGGAGCCCGGCGGCCGGCGGCGGGGCCGATGTCGGGGCTGACAGCGCCTTCATTCATCCCCGCCTTTGTTGCCGGCGCGGCGTGGGCTCGCACAGCCGCTCCCCCTCGCGTCCTTCCCCCCTCCATCCGTCCCCACGGCCTTCATCTCCGCCGTCCGCCCCTTACCCTCCGCCGGGGAACGGAGCGGGAGTCTCCGCGCGGCCGCCGGCTGCAGCCCTGGCAGGCGACAGCCCTGCCACTCCCTGCGGGGCCGAGCCGGGACGGAGGGAGCTGGGCGGGTCCGGCGGCGGAGGAGGAAGATGAGGATGAGGATGCTGGGGCTGGTGGTTCCCTCGCTCCTTCCTCCTCCCCTCCCTCCCGTAGGGGCACGGTCGGGCTCCGCCGCTTGCGCGAACAAAGGGGCCGGGCCCGCCGCCCCGCGCCGAAATCTTCTTGGTTGCTGGGCGTCGGCGCCGCCGGAAGCCGGGTGGGAGGGTGGAAAAGCAGCGCGGAGGCTCCTCCCGGCTGCCTGCAGCCCTTAGCGCTCATCCCTTAGGAAACAACAGCAACAAAAAAAGAGGAATAATTAAGAAATTCACCTTTTTCTTGTCTGAGACGTAGTCTAGCCCTTCCTGGCGGCTGTGGATTTGGTGTCCAGAAAGAAAGCTCTCCAAGCGCACCTGAATTTATGGAGAGATCGAATGTGATCGATGTGGGAAGGGCAGGAGGAGTTGGAGGAGATTCATGGACAAAAAAGGAGAGAATCTGAATTGCCAGGGATTTTCTGGGGACGCAGCGAAAAGACCTGCAGCCTTGGTACCTTGGTCTTTCAAAGATGGGAAGGGTGATCTGAACTTGATAATCGTCAGTGGTCCCTCCCCAGCTCTCTGCTGCCAACTCCCAGAGCCTCGCCTGGGCTGGGTGGAGAGCAGCGGTGTAGGGACACAGCTACTGCTTGTGTCTTCGCGTGAGGATCAAGGTGTTGCTTCGTGGTTCTGGATACAGGATTTTTTTGTCTCCCCTCTAGTCCATAGTTGCCTAGGGAGGCAGTCTGTCACTGTCTCTGGAAGCAGAGAAAGAGGAAGAAGTGCCCACTGAACCAGGCTCCGGGTTCCAACAGGAGCTCTCTCTTCCCCGTCCAGCTTCACCCATTTGCCATCCTTTGATCCAGGTTTCTTCTCATGTCAAAATGTTGATGGAGCGATGACAGTGACCTCCCTTTCTGACTTCCAGGGAGACTAATGAAAAGCCTTTACATGCATGACAGAATCACAGAATGTCACAATTGCAAAGGACCTTGAGAGATCATCTAGTCCCATACCCCTGTGGGAGCAGGTCACACAGGAAGGCATCCAGGTGGGGTTTGAATGTCTCCAGAGATGGTGACCCCACACCCTCTCTGGGCAGCCTGTGCCACTCTTCTCTCACCCTCACTATGAAAATGTTTTTCCTAATATTCCCGTGGAACCTCCTGTGTTCCAGCTTGCACTCATTGCCCCATGTCCTATTCAGCTGAATCCCTCCAGCTGCAAGGGCAAGGCTTGGCTGACGGCTCCAGGATGCTTGAACTGGCCTGCAATACCTCACAAGTGCTGTGAGGAAGATGTGCCTGCATCCCCACAGCTTTCTACATGAGCCACAGCAACTTGAGATTGAGTTTTAAGTCCAAATTGCATCACTTGCCCAAGTGAAATCCCAGTTGGCTGCATTCAGGCTACCACTGCTGACCTGCTGATTTCCATGGCTACTGCACGGAAATGGGAGAGAAACCCAACAACAGCTGATCCCACGGCTCCCATCCTTCAGGCACAATACACATTCTGTAAGAAGGAGGAGCATAAATTTAAAGCAGTTGTGAAAAAATTTTATACCCTCTTTAATAAGGCCAGGCTGGAAGAGGCATTGAGGAACCTGGTCTAGTGTAAGGTGTCCCTGCCCAAGGCAGGGGGGTTGGATCTAGATGATCTTGAAGGTCCCTTCTAACCCAAAGCATTATATGAATATTTTCAGGTTTTTCAGGAAATGTGCTATTGCTCAGAAATGAAACCACGTTTTTGCTCAATGGCACCATTTTATGTTGTACCTTATGTACACTAATTCATTCTCTCTACAAAGAAATGTTTAATTCACAGACTTACATTTAGATTACACTAGAGATCAGCAAGTCCAGGGTTCTATTTGAGGCTCAATGTTGTCCCATCTTCAGCCTCAGATGGCTGCAGAACAGGAGCCCAGAAGGGACATGCTGCAGGGCAAGCCAGGACCTTGCTCATCATAGAATCATGGAGTAGGAAGAGTACTTCAAAGGTCAACTAGTTCAACCCTCTGCAGTGAGGAGGGATATCATCTCTTCATTTCAGCAGCAGTCATCTTGAATTTGACAAGTGGCTTTTTCTTCTTTAGAAATTAGTCATTCCAAAGGCTCTGTGTGCAATAGTTATATATTGTAAAGACTATTTACTTATATATACATATATATTTCATGATCCAGCAGTGACTGTAGGTGTCCTGGGCACTGTGCTCAATGCTGCACACTCCCTGGAGAAGAGACAGAGCCATGGCAATCAAGCATTCAGCAGAGCTGATGCAAAACTGAGAGGAGAATTGAGCCTGCTGTCTTCAAGAATATATAGCTGGAAACATTTCACAGCTCTTCAGTGATTTCCTTGAATCCTTTCAACAAATCTGCCTCTCTGCCTAAACTTTCTCAAGGGAATTTCCTGAGAGAAGGAAAGACCATGCAGGGTCAGAGCACTCATGGTTATGTGGGAGTAGGCTTGGATTTGTTTCTCTGCCATCAAGCACTGACCCACAGCTCCAGCTCTACCTGCATTGCACAAAGCCTTAGGAAGAACACTGAAATCTCATTATTCTGCAGAACATCACTGCTATTTCCCAATAACCATTTATGCACAGGGCTGTGTGTGGGCAAACAACCCTGCACTGATCATCCCAGACACAGAGAAGCACAGGAGACACTGAAGTTCAGCTTCTGGATGTACTGAGATTTGTTCATTCTACTCTGGTGAGCAGAGCCATGACTTCAAATTAAACCACTACATGTAGAAAGCTGGGCTGCAATCTCTGCCATTTATGGACCATCTCATTTGTCTGATAAACCTCTTGATATGCAGCACCTTCCCATTTTGTGGATATGATGTTCATAATTTGTTTTGAAACGTGGCTTCTCACAGACAGTCAAAGCTGTCTCCACTTGACTGGTCAATAATTCTGATTCTCTAAGTATTTACATTAGCTGCTGGCATCACCAGAAAGCTTCACAGCCATTTTCTTCTAAATTATCCTGACAAACAGAAGCATCACACAGATAGAGTAATGTAAAACCCAAGGGAATACTCATGTATGCATGTAGGGAAACAGAAAGAGCAAACATTTTGTTTTGCTGTTACCTGAATAAGGACAGCAGATAGGAAACAGCTCCAGTCTTCAAGTATCTTTCTGTTTCATTACCCAGCAGCAGCAGCTGAAGAGCTGCCTCCACCATCTCTCTGAGCAACCTGGGCCAGCCTCTCACCACCCCCATGGGGAAAAACTTCTTCCTACCCTTACCCTGCTTGGTTTAAAACCATTGCCCCACTTCCTGTTGCTCTATGCTCTGGCAAATACAGACATGCCAGATACAGATCACATGAAGTGATGACATCAAGGCCCCACAGGTCAACAAAAGCTTGAATCCTTTCACAGCATCACAGAATATCAGGGACTGGAAGGGACCTCAAAAGATCATCTAGTCCAATCCCCCTGATGGAGCAGGAACCTAGATCAGGACACACAGTAAGGCATCCAGGCGGGTTTTGAACGTCCCCAGAGAAGGAGACCCCAAACCCTCTCTGGGCAGCCTTCGTCAGCTTTCCCTCTATGCAGATTTCTTCAATATTTTTGTGGAACCTCCTGTGTTCCAGCTTGCACCCATTGCCCCATGTCCTGTCATTGGAGGTCACTGAGAAGAGCCTGGCTCCATCCTCCTGACACTCACCCTTTCTGCTTTATCCCTACCATGTGCCTGTAACTCCCTACCAAAGACATGCCATTGCCCTGACAAGGTGTTCAGTGGGAACTGAACGGTGGCAGAAACAACTCATCTTTGAAAACATTGTGCAACTTCAAACTGTCAAACTGGCTGTTAGATGGTTTTCACCATGGCAAAGATGCACCCATAACAGGAGTGTTAAGTTCTGACTTTTCCTTCAAGCATAGAATTCCAGTTTTGGTGGGAGAAGCAAGATGAAAGCAGTGCTGCAAAGAAAAGTAATTTTTTCCCTTTGATTACAGAGCTGCTGAAAGAACTTCTTATCTTGAACATCAGCAACTGCTTTAGGCCTTACCCTATTCTAGACCAAAACTAAAGTTCAGGAACTTTTAAACAGCTTTTAAACTCTTCAGACTTTACAGAGCTGCAATGATCTGGCCAAGTGGCTCCAGGTTTTCTGGCCTTTGTTGTCCAAGTGAGAGCCACTGCAAAGCCTCTAATATCTGCTGTATCTCCTTAGGTAGAGGAAACCTCTCATCTATCTTCAGACACCTACACCTGAGCCAACTGTCTAGACTTCCTATGTAATGAGCATAGAGAAACAGACACTGGAGTGCAATTCCCCTCATCATACTGCAAACACCCAAAATGCATTAATTGCTCTCTAATGAGGTTCACTTCTATCCAGGAATTTCAGGGGCAGTGGAGAATTAGGCCAAATTAGATGTCCAGAAACACTCAGCAGAGCTGATGATGCTTATTTTGGCACAAGTAGATCAGACTCACAGCCCAGTGTCCTTCCCTCTACTCACTGGCTGGAGCTGCAGCCTATTGTCTAAAGCTTCTGATGGCTCCTGGTGCACCTCCGTGCATCCTCAAGAAAACACAAGCAGACAAAGCTCCCTCAAGCTGGGACAACCCTGCATTTTCCAGTTGTCAAAGCATCATGTACACCAGCCCTAGCTTTTTGCAAACCACCCAAGCTCTGTCTCTCTGCATTGCAAATCATAATTACTTCCGGCTGGCTTGCTGGTCTTCATTGCATGACAGGGCTGTGAGGATTTTACTGTTTTCTCTGAGCTGCTTAAACAGGGTCTGTAACAAACTGGAGCTGGCTTGTACTTCATGACAGAAGCAGTCCATTTCCATGTTGTTTGGGACCTGGCACAGTGTTTCAGATCAAATAAAAGCACCAGATGTTTCCCACCGGAGCTAGAGAATGTGCAGAGCCTGTGAGAGGCAAGAGAGTCCCATCTCATCTCCTCTGCGTGGACTGGACTGTGTTAGAGGATCAGAGATGAGGGATGGGAGCCAGGACACAAGTTTTCTATCTGTGCCTAGAACTTGAGACAAGGTTTTGGTATCCACAACTCAAGCTTTGTTTTTAGGGGAAGCTCAAATTTCGGCACTTAGAGAAAAGCCAGACTTTTCAAATGTCTCAAGCAGGCAATGTATGGAAGTGATGGTGACAACTGGCTTTTGGGAACTGAAACAACCAGTCCTGCCCCTTCAGTATCTTAGCCTTGAGTTCTCCAGAAAAGCAAAGTTATTCCCTAAAAGGCACTGATGCTCTCATAGGGCACACCTTCCTAGGAGACGTACAAAACAATCTTTGTAACAACTTGCAAATGAGAAAATTGAAGCATGAAGAAGTTTATGTGACTTAGTCTCTTGCAGGATCACCTCAGTCCATGAACTCCCAGCCCTTAGAGTAGCTGACAGCCAGCCCTGCCTACTGGGTGAGATGTGAGCCTACACTAACAAACTCTGCTGGCTCCATACTGAGGAGCAGAACATTAGCAATTTCCTTGCACAAGGCAGAAAGATTAAAGAAGTAGGTACAGCACAACCAGCTGCCCGCTACTTCTCACAAACACGTGTATGTTTTTAATTAAGGAGAGGTTTTAAGCAAAGCCCCTGGCCAACTTTACTTAAATATGGCAGTAATGAGCATAGCACAATCACAGCACATCATGTTGCAGCACTGATGGAAGGAACAGACTGCCAGCCTGTCTCTGGGAGAGCACCGGATATTAATTAAACTGTGTTTTATTCTCTATCTACAGAAATGTCCATGCAACAAAAGTGAGCTATTCTGGTACAGAGGAACTATCTACCATATGTTAGAGTTTCAGTTTTCCAACCACAAAGTGTTTCCACCATCACCCCATTCAAGCATCCAGAGAACCCAGCTGCCATGTTTCAGTATGGCATTAGAAGGTTTAAAGAATTGGTGCAAAGTCTTTATAAAAAGGAGATTGTTTCAGCAGAGTAGCAAGATGCTCCAAATTATATCATTTACTGCCTGGACACTGCTGAAGTGATTGCCAGAAAGGACAATGAGGACTCCCCAGAAATTCCATTTTTACTAAAATGGATATAGAAAGGTTAAGAAAGCCTTGTCCTTTGCCAGGCATTTGTTTTCTTTTATTAGAAAAAAAAACTTTATAATGTGAATTTTATCTATGAAATGCCATGATAAAACATAGATAAAACTGGCAAACTTGCACACACTCCATCACCTTCCTGCCAATGTAGTTTTAATTAGCAGCACTACATAAATTGGATTATATGAGCCAATATGAAAGAAACACCATGAGAATGCTACCAGTGTGGTTTTCTACAGAGCACCGTATGGGGACACATAACAACAGGACTATAGTGAAACTTCTGGTTTTACTGCTGCTGTAAAATGAAAATTCCTTCTGTCTCAACAACTGCTTTCACTAACAGTGAAAGAGGAACAATGATACCTCACAGCAGCTTCCCAGTACCTAAAATGTACACAGGAAAGCTGGGGAGGGGCTGTTTGCCAGGGCATGGAGCAACAAGATGAGGGGCAGTGGTTTGAAACCAGAACAGGAAACCAGATGAGACACTGGGAAGTTCTTCACCATGAGGGTGACAATACACTGGCCCAAGTTGCCCAGAGAGATGCCCGAGGCCCCATCCCTGGAACACTCAAAGCCAGGCTTGCTGAGGCTCTGAGCAACCTGATGTAGTGCAGGATGTCCCTGTCACTGCAGAAGGTTGGACTCGATGGGCTTTGGAGGTCACTTCTAACTTCATGATTCTATACCAACCTGATCTGTAAAGGGCTTTGAGTTGACCAGACTAAATGAGGAACATACATGTTCCAACCAACATGGCTTCACCA
>VZTY01020752.1:1227-77914 GCA_013400935.1 Turnix velox
GGCCGGTGCTGGTGCAGGAGCTCCGGAGGGGCTGCGGGGCTGCAGCCGCCCCGCTCCCCCCGCCGCGCCGCCCCGCGCCCGGCCGCGCCGAGAGGAGGGAAAGAAGGGAGGGAAAGCAAAGGGAAAGAGGAGGGAGGGGGAAACACCCCTTTTCCTAACGGGAATGGGGTAGGTGCTCAGACATGCACACACACCCTCTCCTCCTTGAGCGGGCAATATCGGGAAGGGGGCTTCTGGGGATCGCATCTTGTTTGCCGCCCGCTGGATTTTTTTCCTTCCTTTCTCTGCTTTTTTATTTAGTGTTTTGCTCAGCTTCTCCCCCCCCCTTCCTCCCTGGGAGGGGCGACGATTTGTTTAGGCAGATGTGGGGGGCTATGGGGAGTACTGGGGGGAGGTGATGGTTCCTTCATCTCTCTTTCCCCCGTCTCTCTCGCTCACTCCCGGGGTCCTGCAGCACAGTGAGGGGAGCGGGGGTGCGGAGGAATGGGAAAGTGGGGGGAAATAAATGGTAAAGATCGCGCACACATACACACACATACAGAGACACAGAGACACACTCTCGGTGTGACTGCAGTGCTCAGCCCTGGGTTAATGTACTCAACAGTGCCACTACCTGACACAACAGCAGCAGTGATGGGGGCAGGAGGGGAGAAAAGGGAGAGAAGGTGAGAGTCAGGTTAGTGGCATTTATCCCACTAAAGACTCTCCCTCTCTTGCCCCCCGAACTCCCTCTCAATGCCCTTTCCACAGTGTAGCCCCCGCGGGATTATGAATTATACAGGAAGTTTTTGGGGTCTATTCATTACTTGCTCAGACCTGGAGTGAGAAATTCTCTGGGGCTGGAGGATTCAAATGAGGACCCCCAATGCTTATTTTATAAGTTGGAGCCCCCAACCACGCACACTCCCCTTTCAGTATGAAGTAGTAACAATGCCCAAAATAGAGCATAAATTATGTTCTGGGTCAGCAGAGCTGTGCAAAATCCAGCTCTTACGATCATAGAATGGATTGGCTTGGAAGAGACATTTAAAGACCTTTAAAGACCTTTTAGTCCAACCTTCCTGCCATGGGGCAGGGACATATTCAACTAGATCAGGTTGCTCAGAGCTCCATCCAGCCTTAACTTGAATGTTTTCAGGGATGTCACCTCTCCAGGTGACGTGGGTGAGTATCTCACCAACTTCATGGTAAATGTTTCTTCTTTATGCCACTATAACCATTACCCTTCATCCCATGTCAACAGACCCTGATAAAAAGTTTGTTCCTATCTTTCCTGTGGTTCCACTTCAGGTACTCGAAGACTGAAATAAAATCTCCTTGGAGCCTTCTCTTCTCCAGGATGAAAAAACCCAACTCTCTCAGCTTGTCCTCGCAGCAGAGGCGCAGATAAACTTTGAAGCCCTCCTCTGGACTTGGTTCAAAAGGTCCATGTCTTTCCTGTGCTGATAGACCCAGAGCTGGTTGCAGTACTGCAAGTGGGACATCACCAGAGCAGAGTTGATTCCTTGATCTTTTGCTTTCTCACCCTTTCTCTGCCAGAAGTTCAGATGACATTGCCATTTGAGTTACTGGTTTAGCAAACCTTTGCTCACTCAGGTTAAGTTGTTGGTTTGCCTGAATAATTCCACTGAAGATGAGGAGAAAGGGACAGAGTTGTGGAGGTGCAGGAAACATTGGAGGGTAGAACTGGGAGTACCTCCATGGAAGCTTCTGTGTGTTTGATCCCTTGAAGAGATCGCGCTACAGGGATCCACCTGTAACAGTGCTGTGGGAAGCTCAAAGGTCAAACAGTTACCACAGGCTACCATCTAGTGACCTGAATTCAGGGTTCAATGGACAAGGATGACCTGGATTGACTCCCACCAGCTAGGGATCCTTGTTCACATGCCCCAATGCCTTAAATTTGTAGCAACAGAACAACAGCATAGGTATCACTGTGACACTGTCTAGGGCAGGAGAGCTTTGTGTGGCCAATGAGATGTCAGCATAATCCTCACCAACCCACAACAGATTCAGTGACATATGAGAGTATGTGGCTTCATTCCTGATGTGTTTCCTCATATGCGTTTTGGGGCAAGTTCCTACATAAAAAAAACAAAACACCAAGACATTATTTCCCTTTGGATCTCTCCACATGACTGACTTCTATTATGGCTACAAATCCCAAAATGAAGAGTATAGGTAGAGGTGGCAGGTTATGCCTCTCCTTCTTCTCTTGCAGTCCTTTCCTTTTACTTCTCTCCACCAATAGGGGAAAACAAATAATCAAATAGATAAAATACATGAAGACCCCTGATGACCAAGAAATCAACCCTACCTCCAATCCAAAACAATTATGCAACACAAAAACTTTTGAATCAGAAATATTATACTGAAAATGTGGACATTTCTGATTGAAACCAAACAAAAATTGTCATTTCAAATCAACACTTTGACATGGAAGGAAAGCTTATTTGTTTAAATTAAATCACCCAACTGGAGCTAAAGAAACAGAGTTTCAACATCTCTGTCAATGAAATATTCCTGTGAAGAATTTTGTTTCAAAAACTTATGACAGATCAGCCCTGTGCATTGAAGAACCTTCCTTGACTGTTGTCTTCCTCTTTGCAGTAAGTCAACACATGCTTATGAAATAATTGGCTTGATTAGATTAACAAAAACCCAAATTGTGGACCAAAATACTCAAAAATAATAAAGAAACACCCACACTTCTGATTTTCCTTTGTTAGAAAATAATGTTTTGTTCATATTTGATCAATTCAGGATAAAAGGTGTTCAGTGAGCATTTGCTTTCTTTATCTTGTATTTCTTTTCTTCTGTAGAGTGTATTTTAGCAGTCCCTTCTTAATCACTTCAAACCAAGAAGATCAGTTTGGGAAGTGATCTAGATAATAACTGCTTTAATAATCAGTCATTTTAAAAACACGGAGGACTCTAAAAAATAATCATAAAAAAAAACCTTTCTAAGGATCTACTAAATGTTTCCAAATTCCTTGATAGAGACAGTTCTTTTAAAGTCTGTCTTATGTGTAACTGGTGAAAAAAGAGTTACACCTGGTTACCTGCAGATCTCAAACTTTGAAAAGACTCACCCAACATGATAAATTTCATAAGCAAATAAGGACGTGTTCCTTTGTGTGGTCACATGGTAGAATATGTGTGCATAAATCATCTTGAACCAAGGCGGACATCAAAGGTTTCTGTCCGTATGGTTTTCTTTTCTAGATCTAGAAGAAAAAAGAAGCCCTCCTCTCCTCAACTCTGCAGTATGTTGTGGGGTTCATACAATGTAACCAAATCATCTGGAAAAGGAAATTCCCATCTACTTGTTCTTTTCACTTCAAAAATACTATGTTGATTTGGTTCCTGCAGGAGAGAAGAGACGTTTCATATTGGAGTCCAACGATCTGTACATAATCCTGACTGCATGAGATATGCACATGTTTTATAATTAAGGCCATCAGCCTATTATTTTTATATAAATAGCATATTGAGTTAAATAGGTAGGTAAGCTTTTCTATGTTCAAGGTATGGACTGATGCTATGCAGAATTGTTGGCTGAGTTATATGCTAATGGGAAAAAAAAATGTATCCTGCAAGACCCCCTAGTAAAACTCTGGTAACTGTTGATATGATTTAGAAATACGAAAAAGAGTGTTAAAAATAATCACTGATAGTTTTAATTGCTTATGTCTGAATGCTTTCCTTTTGTTTTTTAGCTTTTCAGCATGCTTTTAGCACACTTCTGAGCATCATGTAAAAGATTATCTATCTATCTATCTATCTATCTATCTATCTATCTATCTATCTATCTATCTATCTATCTATTTATTGTGTATTTATCTACACATACACAATAAACTGTCAGATACACAATAGTTTGCAGTTCACTGTATCCCACTGCAATTAAAGCAATGAGCAACTGCATCCCAGACCAGTGGGAGAATGCATGTGAAGTGAAACTTTGTTGAAGAATTGGAAATCCAATTTTTTGAACAATTGTGCCCAAAATAGAAATGACAGTGGTTTAAAAAGATGTCCCTTTATTTTGTAAATTCCTCAGGCATGTGGTATCAAGTTTCAACATTGTTGTAGGAACAATAGCAGACAAGGACCAAAATTCAGGGCCAAGGGACTCCAAGCCAAGTGCAAAACTGATTTCAGAAGACATAAGACACCTCTTATGGTTGATTCTCCATGGGTTTAAATTGTTTATACCGTCACCATCCCAAAAACTTTTTTTTTTAATGCTATTTTAATAACTGAATATTATTTTCCCCACCTCCATGTTGGTTTGATAATGAATGTTCCATGCTCACTGCTGTTAAAAAAAAATACAAGTTTTTGTCTCAAATTTCTCTGCTAGAACAATTAGAAGAAACATTGTTATCTTAGCAACATCATAATACAGTGTGGGAGATGACCACATGGGAGGCTCAGATTCAACTCCAGATTTCCTTATCTATCAGATCTTCCCGCAACCCCTCCTTTCTACAGAGCCAATGACTAAACATTTCTCTGTAATCAGGCAGCACACAGAAGCTGCAGGGCTCAGTGATGCAGTGCTTTGTTGACACACCAGCATAAGACAAGGACCTGCCCTTTGCTCAGGCTGCTTAGACACAGGAGTCCTTTTGAATGTTTGCCTCTTGTAGCTCTTTCAACATCCATCAGTTTGTTACTGCTCTTACAATTGTATCTATATTTTGCAGTCCTACCTGAGCAAACAAGTAACTCTGATCATATAAGCACATGGAAATCTTTCTTTAATAAATAACTTCAAAGAAACTAATTACTAATAAGCATGAAAGCCTATCCTGAATCTCATGTTGATAAATAACGGTGTGGATTCCAATCACATCTTTCCTCCTGATTATGATTTTTGCATATATATGCATATATAGCCTCAAATATACATACTTATGTATAGTTAAGGCATTATAAAATAATATTGAAGCAGTAATATGAATAAGAAGCACAGCACATTAGCAGAAATAGAACATCAATCAATGAAATACGGGATCAGCAGGAGGCAATTTAAAGCTCAGTAATTTAGGACAGGGTGTGAATGGAAATACTGGATCTACTTGGGAATTCCAGGTATAAAGAATTGTTTAATCTAGCTAGGAAATTCACAAAAGGAATTGACAACTAGAAGTTGAATTCGGAGAAAAGATCGCATTGAAATGAAGATGTACCTGTTTCATAGTGATTAATCATTCCAGGAACTTAATAGGAGGGCTGGTAAAAATCACCATCTCATGACATTTTCAGGTTAGAGACTGGATGGCTTCCTAGGAGATATATTTTAGCCAAGCAAAAGTAATTGGGTTCAGGACAAGAGCAGACATGAAATGAGTTAAGAACTGCCTAACTGACAGATCTCTGAAAGTAATTGTCAATGCAGAATTATTGTTGAAGAGGAGTGTTACTAGACTGTTCTCTTATGCTATTCATCAGGGACCTGGAAGTAAATATAAGGCTACTCCTTATGGCATTTGTAGATGATGTTATGCTTGGTGAAACAACAAAGAATGGATATTGAAGGCAGCCTGATGTAACAAACTGTACCTCCTGGCCTGAACAAACAGAATGCCTTTCGATGTAATTAGATGCTAGTTGCAATAATGTGCTTCTTGCAGGAACAAACAAAACCTTGGACGAGCACTTAGAGTTAGACCCTGAAATCAGAAAGTGCTGATGTAATCCTTGACTCCACAGCCAGGTAACTTGTGGTGTATGGCACTTGTAAGGTTGAACTCAAGAAGTTTATGTGCCTTGACAGACTTATTTTAAAACATATGGTGACAGAATTGGAGAGGGTACAAAAAAAGAGCCACAAAAAATGATTGAGGGCTGAAAAAATAATTTGCACGGCAAACGCTGATGAATTATGTTTAGCTATCAGAAATAGATTTGATTCCAGGAGAAATTTGTCTTGTAGGCAAGGAATTTTCATGGTACCAAGAAACTGGAGTAGGGTACCTAATTTCTCAAAGGACCAAGGCTGAGACCATTCCTTCCTCCAGCATTTCTAAGTTCAGGTGACCCCTACTCACTGTAAATCCTATTAATTTCTAACTCTGTCCACATATTGTAATTGAAAGGCCTATTCTTAAAACTTTGGATCTAGCTGTTATATTGCCCTGGTGCAATTCTGGATTTGGCCTGGAATTCCTTTCTGGGAATAAAGTTTAACTGAATAAAATTAAACTTTTCTTCAGCCTAAGCCAAGCTGAAGTACTGATGACCCCGACAGACTGGAGAGAGTCTTTGGAATTCACAAAACAGTAGCATAGATACCTCTTTAACCTTGACTAACAACAAGATACATACAGTGCAGTTCTCATGAAAGAGAAAATCTTACTTCTCTTTGTTGAAAGTAGCCATCTGAAGAAACAGTACTGAGGTGAGAAGAAATCATGACTTTTCCCAAGAAACTGTTGAATCATTGAAACTGAAAGTTATTGCTTTGACTAAGTTTGGTTCAGAAAATTTCTCCAACCTAAGATGAACTTGGCATAGAAAGGGTGGTACTATCACTTCTTTCTCCAGCCTTTCTGAATCAGAGCAGACACCAGAACCTCATCTTCTAGATCAGTGTTCCAAGTATGACACAATGACTCTTCTTAGATGAGTCTGCTATTATATTTTATTGGGCTGCTTTGTTAAGCATGGATAGAATTAATTGAATCAGAATAATTTCTCTTGTCCAAGTATGTTGTCATTTCCACGTAGATAACAGTTTTTATTTCTCATGAAACAAATAAGGGAATGGGCTTTCCTTTACCAAAATATGAAGTCTACTCCTCTCCAAAAAAGCCCTACACCAACAACATTCAGAGAATATAAAATTGCCTTCCTCCTTTGTTCTGTATGATTTGTTGACCAGTCACACAGTAGGAAACACAGACCATGAGATAACATCAGTGGTCAGAGGGTTCATTGCGTAGATGAGATGAGGCTGGCCTCAGATATTATTTGAAGGAAAAAATTGAGCATGCTCACAAACTATCAGTAATGTCTAAAATGGGAGTGGACAATATCTATAAGGATATTCACCCTTGGATAATATCCATGTGGGGAATATTTGATTCTTAATATATATTAACCTTTTTCAGCTAAAATATAAATCACCTTAACTGTTTGTTTCTCCCCAGGTCTTTGTAGAACTTGACACAGGGTGCTTTATATGTTTTAATTATTTATCGTTGTTGTGGGACACCTGAAACTTTTGAAGATGGAAACACAAGAAACAAGATGTATTGCATTTCAACATGAAACTCTATCTGAATAATAGTTTGCAAACATACTTCAGGGTGCTTGGCACTATGTGTGTGAATAAACCTCTGCCAGCTCATGCAGGATGAGAACAAGACCTCAGAAGATCAGGATGAAACATTCAATGTGAACCACAGAGCTGTAGAATCTCTGGTGGTATTGAGCCTCTGTCATCTGTATTTTATATTAGCTAAGGCATTGCTACTTTTGCAGTTAGGCAGCTGGTGGCATCATGTTGAGGTTGGTCACTGTTCTTGTGGTAGAGGCTTGAATCACTACTGTTCTGAACACTATCACATCCAATAAAAAGCAAATTCTATTTATCTATAATAGGTCTACAGCAAAGCCTCAGAATACCCTAATTCTGCCTTTCCTACCATTTTCCGGTCAATTATTATTCCCTAACACCTCTGTGGTAATAGTCAGCCTGCCATGAAATGGTGCAGAAGTCTTCTACACCACACAGGGCAGCACCAGGAGTCAGAGTGAACTATCCTCACCCTCCATCCCGACAGAAAATCAGGCATGAAACGCTTGGTCTGCAAAAAACATCGGCTGATTGATTCCCCGTGCTCCAGGGAATGTGCAATGCAACTTTTTAATTCACACCTCGGTCATTTGTCAATGTATTCTTGTTGCAGATTTTCTCTGTCAATGAGTTAAATTTAGAAAACAAAACAAAAAAAAAAGAAATAAGTAAAAATCATCAAGACTATGTGGGCGCCTGAGGCTGACACGAGTGGGTTTTGCCCCACGGCTGTAGTGTTATCGTACTTCTTGTACCACAGCAACTTTATTCTCTCCTTTCCTCCCACCAATCTCCTTAATTTTTTCCGTTTTTTCGTGGTTTGGGTTGAATAGCCATGAAGCATTGCCCCCTGCCGGCAGGTCGCACTGCTCGCTGCAAGCGCTGGGATGGCCGTCCTTTCCATCCCTGCACATCGACTCCTGCAGCATTCAGCCTGGTGAGAGTCACAAATATAAAGATTTGCAACTCCACACTTAAAAATTTTGGGAAAGAAAAGAGAAGAAAGTATTGTTTGGGACTGTAGAATTTAAAACAGTATCACATTTTAATTTTTTTTCTCCCCCTTTTTCTTTTTTTTTCCCGTTTGTTTAGTTTGCTTTTTTTTTTTGGTTATGCTTTAAAATATTAACTGACAAAGCATTTCTTGCTCCAGCTGCACAACATTGTGCTCACACAGCAGCATGTGTGCTTCAGAGAGATTTGAGCAGCCCCACTGTTCATTAGGAGTGAAATGAGGACTAACAACATGGGTGGTAAAACCTCACAGACAATAAAAAAATTGTCTGAGAACAGAATGTGGCTACCTTGGATGCTAATTTTGCCCTTGATTATAGCAACATCTAAGTAGCTCATGGTATCATGGAAAAAACATCTATTGTCATAATGTGCAGGAGCTGAGGGTACACAAGTAGTCTTCTTTTACAAAGAAGTGAGATATTAAAAATGAAGAAAATTTTTTACATTGGGTCACAAAGGGCAGGAGAGCTGGAGTTCACATTTATTGTGCCCTAGACTCTTCTTGTCTAGCTCACAGATGAGATTTCCTCACTTTGAAGTTCACACTATCTCTGTCCAAGCTGCAAGGAGTTTAGGTAGCATGGTGCACTTTAAACCCTTTTTCACTTTAACGAAATCCTGCATCTCAAATAAATTATATAATACAGAACAGAAAACTTCTAGTGAGAGCAAGCTAAAAATATAAGATTTTTTTTTTTTCTTCTCTCCATCACAGCTCCTGTTCCCAAATTACACTTGCCTTGCTTGGAGTCTTAGAAAGCTGACACAGAACAAATTGTCCTATGTAAATTGCAAGTTTCCCTTCTGATTGACAGCAATCCACAAAGATGGACTAATTCCAGAGGAAGTCAAGCAAATACTGTGTCACAAGTATTAACCCAGTTTTAAACATGTTCCAAATTGCTGCTGAGTTGCCAGCATGTCCTTCATGTAACAGAGCACATAAGTCCAAAGTAAAGGAGCCAGACAAAATACGTGCGAGCAGGATGCAGTGGGCTACAGTTTTTCTCCTCTGGCTACTGGAACTTGTGTTGAGAAGGGACAACCATGTGCTTCTTGCTCCCTCCTGAAGACTTTGATCTTGAAGACATGCCATGGGCAGTCAAGCATAAGGCCAGTGACATTCTTTCTGCCTGTTTTTGCTGCTGTTGTCCTGAAACCAAAACAAGTCATTAAGGGAGAAAGGACAATTATTTTTTGAGGTTTGTCTAAGGGAAAGGTTAAAGGACTATGGGATTCTGTAAGACTGATATTGCTGCACAGCTGGTTTGATCATACCACTCCTTACTGCAGAGCCATGACTGAGTTTATCGAGGTCTCCCTTTCCAAGTGATTATAAACCTAATAGCTGCCCACAGCTTAATATTTTTTCTTGCACTACATATGTTCAGTTTTGGTCCTTAGTTGTTTTTTTTTTTTTTCCAGTCTCCATCTGTTCTTTTGCCTTTGAGGTATTTTAGTTACCATGGAAATGACAACATCATCTGGATGGGTGGAGCTTTGTGTAAAGTTGGTTTCCGATAAAAGGTGGTTTGCAAGGTACAGGGATGCAAACACAGATGACAAAAGTGCAGCATTTCCTGTGATAGCTTTTCACATTTTAAGGTGCAATAGGATATACCTATCTACAGGTATATCTACAGGGTATGATGTTGGAGGCAGCCTGTTTTCTGCTCTGCCAGATGAAATCTTTCACTTGAGTATTTCATGTCTGATTTCTTACAGTCTCTACTTTGAAGTTGGCATTTAGTTATGAAGGCTCTATAGTAAGACACTTTCTGAGCCCTGTGTTTTTCAAATGGTCAGGTAAGGTGGAGAGTTCATTCCCTGAAGCTGCATGAAGAAGAACCAGAGGAGTTAATTTAGTGGGACATTGTCACATGAGATTTGGTGTCTGGTTATATGTGTGGTGTTGACTCTAGAAGGTGCTGCCTTCAGCAAGTCCACATGACAAATGATCTATGAAAAATGCATTCCAGACATCACTCAAAACAATTGCACATTTTCTTCTCAACAAACAAAATTCTAAGCAAAACCCCTCATTTATACGGAATCAGATCTTGTAATGAGCTGAGAGAAGTGGGAGTGCTTGTTCTGGTGAAAAGAAGGCTGAGGGAAGACACTGTCATTCTCTACAGATACCTGAATGAAGACCATAGTGGTGCTGGTCTTGCTTTCATCTCCCTATGAACAAGATGATTCAAGTTGAGCTAGGGGAGGTTAAGGATGGATATTAGGAAAAAATTCTTCACAGGAAGGGTTACCAAACATAGCAACAGGCTGCCCAGGGAAGTGGTGGAATGACCATCTGTGTAGTTGCCTAGTAGATGTAGTGCTGAGGGACATTATTTAGTGACAGTTTTTGCCGTAGTAGATTAACAGCTGAACTCAATGATCTTAAGTGTTGTTTCTAACCTTGACAATAATTCTGTGATTATTTTCACAGCGACACCACAGACTTTAGTAGAGTTTCAGAAGCTATTATCCACTATTAGGCCTCACAGCATCTGGTAATACTGATTACACAGCTTTTCAGAGAAGAAGGTATGAATAATGGTTTTTGGCAAAGGATATCAAGAGAAGGGCCAGATACATCAAACAGATGAGAAGTTGGCCCATGAAACTTCATATTAAGGCCTGTGCAGTCTACAAAATGCTTTTTGGGTAGTTCATATATTCAGTATATGTCTCTTAAAGAACCTGAAGAGCTCTCTGCTTGTCTAATCAGCTCTGTGGAGTGGATAGGGCCGGGGGATACATCACTGAAAAGGTTTTATTGCAGTTCTCACTGAGATCAAATGAAAAGGGAAGTGCTACTTCATCAGAGCATATGAAAACACAGGTTCCTGATGCAGAAACTTTTAAATGCAGGGGTGTCTGATTGTGTGGAACAGCATTCTGTCCTCTGAAATTTTGGTGTGGAGTGGATGGGGTTCTCACAGAGCAACAGAGTCCCATGCAATATCTATGGGAATTACTTTAGTCAGTGCTTAGAGTCTGCTGGAGAGAAGGGTATAAGGTCAAATCCTTGGATCTTCTGTCTTAAAATTTCTTCAGCACATGACTAGAGTGGCAGTATTTCTTTATTTCTGCTATGATTATTTTTAGGTGCACTAGCTCCAGTTGCAGCCATTTCTTACCACAAAAATCCTTTCAAGAAAAAACCTCCCCAGCAACACTGGAAATCTTTCCCATGGAAAGTAAAACAAAACTAAACAAAACACAACAAAGAAAATGAAAGTAAAAAAAAAAACTAACAAACCCAGCAGCCAGCAGCAGAAGTACTTCTCAAAAGCACATTCCAGTGATAAACAAACTTGTGATTATCAGATAGCTCATAAACTGGTAGTGATGATGGGGTTTTCACAGCAATTCAGGAAAATCCTTCTCCTCCTGGTCTAGAATGGATGGCAAACTCCAGGGTCAGTAGTCTTCTTTGATTTCTTTTTTTTTTTTTTTTATTTGATGAGTCAACTACAGAAAGCCAGAGCATTCATTTCTCAGGCAGCATCCTGGCTAAAACATGACCAATTGTGAACTCCGAAGCGAGGAGCATGACCTGCTATAATCAGTGCCAAGAGCTTTTAGCCAGGTGGCCACAGGCTTATAGTTATTGTAAAGCAAGCACAGAAGTCTTCATCAGACAGATCCATCAAGAGCAAACAAGGGCCTAGGGGGTAAACTTGTTGGTTTCAGCCCTCTTAGAAACTCGGGTCTCTGAATTAACAACTCTGCAAAGGCTGCCAGTAGCTGAGGATGCTCCCAGCATTGCAGTGTCACTCTCTGGGCACAGGAAACTGTCTAATAAACCAGCAACTGCTCCCAGCATCAGTTTCTCTCCAGAGCAGTTTCCATGCATGGCCTATGTGGATTGTGTTGGAATCATAGTAAAAGAGGGCTCACTCAGAGAGACCTGGAGAGGTCGTTGCTGCCACCTCCAACTCCCACTCACACAGCCTTATGCAGCAAGAGTGAGATCTGAGAAGACAGCTTTGAAACCTCTTGGGAAGACACAGGCAGAAGCAAGCAAATAAAAATAATGAAATGAAAACCCTTTCTTGCTCATAATACAGGGCTAAGAGCAAGTGAGGATTCAGCAGTGGATGAACTCTAGGCATCTCTGTTGTACAGTTCAATCTTTTTGTTGCTCAGCTTTCTTTAGATCCACTTTAAAGCTGAATTTGATGGACTTGCTTCAGAGGTTTTCAAACAATTTTCCCAAGATACAGTTTTCCCAGATTCCTTTTACTAGTTCACAGAATCTCCTGTTCACAGAATGTCCTTTGTCATTACAGTTGGCCAGCATGTCACCCTCACCTGTGGCTATGTTCCTCAAAAGAATATGGGATCTTCCAGGGAAAGGGAGGACAAATTCCTGAGTAAGCAGCTCAGAAATCTCCAGCATGACCTACACAAGATCCAGATCCAAAGGAACATCAAGTATGAAGAGACATAGGCTAGTCCTAGGCACAGAGACCAAAACTGAAGGTCTTCATTCTTATCTTTGACTTGGTGGAAGCCACATTGAGGAAGCATACCCCTTTGTTCATAATACGT
The DNA here is from genome assembly GCA_013400935.1 of Turnix velox. Classification (NCBI taxonomy): domain Eukaryota; kingdom Metazoa; phylum Chordata; class Aves; order Charadriiformes; family Turnicidae; genus Turnix; species Turnix velox. The sequence goes on from VZTY01020752.1 coordinate 14,111, forward strand.
CTTCCCTTCACACTTCATAAGAGGCTTTTTACAGCTTACATTTAGCAAGAGGTAGGATTTGATTATTTTCTTCTGTCTTAGATCTTTAAAAGGATGTATAGTGTAAAAACTTAAAATCTTGAGAGTTTGTCTTTAATGTATCTGTTTTTAATTAACTCCTTTTAATGAACTACGTTGGCATTATGGCTTTGTGAGCTATCAAATTATCGGTCTGCTAGCCAAATATATAAATATAATTTGAATATTTTTCTTTTGTGGTTATTCAGCTACTAATATTTTTCTTGTTCTTCTTCCCATCAAAACCAGAAATCAGGGGAAATCACGAGGTTGAATTCAATGTGTTTCACAGAATCACAGACTATCAGGGATTGTAAGGGATCAAGAGATCATCTAGTCCAATCCTCCTGCTGGAGCAGGAACACCTAGACCAGGTCTTTTTCTTGTAATTTCTTAATTGTAGATAAATAGGGGAATTAGAGAATATGAAAGCAAAAGATTTTAGATTAAAGAAATAAGACTTTTCTGACCCAATAAAATGAAGTGAAATACAATCAAATGAATTAAATACAGTATCATGTGTAGTTTCAGTAATAGTCATAAACTTAGGTTTTGGTTTTATTTCTTTTATTTATTTTGAGGAAGTATATATTAAATTGCAAGGTGTCACCAGGATCCAATTAGGATCAAGATATTAGACTGACATTGAAATCTAAAATGGAGAGTCTGGTATGTGGGCTTTGTGTCCTCAGGGTTGCTTCACCCCTGCAGGAAGTGGGGAGAAGTGGTTTGTATCAGCTGCACCCTGTGCATTGTTTTCTCATTCGTCACCAAATGCCAGGAGATACAGTAATCCATTCTGGAAGTGACAAACATACGATACCATGTGGCCTGATCCTGTGGGAGGAAGCGTGGAATTTCCTATGGGTGCAGATGTCTTAAGAAAAAGGACATTTTTTAAGCATAGTGTCTCTTCCTGGTTGTCCCTGGTTAGTGATGAATGTACCACAATTTCACGGCTTTGCAAAATTTCATTGGTCTTCCCTAGTAATTTCTATAATTTTTGCTGTATTTCTCTTCTAAGTGCAAAGGGAACGACAGATTTGAACTGCAGTAGGAATCATCCCCATATATTAAAGAGTAGGATTTTTTTTTAGTCCTTAATTTACTGATTAGGTATTAGCTGCATCTGTTGCTTGCAGACTTGTTTCTCCTAATCCTGTATCTGTTAGAATATATTCTGATCTATTACAATAGGAAAAAATAATCTTGTAACAGGATTTACAATGAAAACGTGTACTCATCTGATGGAAGCTGCTGGAATGGTCTCTAGCCTCTTAAGGGCAAGATTAAGGTTAAGAAGGCAGAAGGAACATTATTTCCTGCTGTGGTGGGTGTTGTACAGTCTGGCCTCTAGGTTATCTCACATCCTATGGGATTTATCCATAACTATGAATCAAATGCAAAAATTTTATTTGATGGAGTTCTTCAACTGATGTTCATGCTTCAGACATGTTGTGTCATGTGCTAATGTCTTATTTCTTTCCTTACTTTTTTTTTTTTTGACATTCAGGGCTGAGACATCTGGAGCAGAAGCAGAGCCACACCTGCTACCTCTAAAGGTCCCTTACTGACCTTTAAAGGTCCCTTCCAACTGAACACATTCTATGATTCTATGACCTCCTACTCATAGACGCAGCTATGGAAACTGAGGTAGCCATGGATTTGTTATCCACACATAGCCATAAACAACTGCACTGCCCATCATGTGTAGATGCTAAATTCTTACCCATTGAAATTTGTTTTTCTCTACCCCATGTTGCTTGTGAGGTTAAAGGAGTCCATGTTCATCTGTGACATTATGACTGTCACTATGATGCAGTTTACCCTTTGTCTAATCCTGAGGTTTTGCTCAAGCTTTTTGGGCACCATCTTTCAATATCTGGACAGTTCCAAGGATTTTTGATGAGGAAGGGAAGTTTATACTGCATAAAACAGAAAAATGTTTTGCCCAGACTACCACCAACACTGTACAGCTGCACTGCTAGGTCATTGTCTTTCGGGAGAGACACTGCTGCTGCTGCTCACAGCAGTATTTACTTCAGGCTTAAGCAGGGATATAGCTTCATGAGATAATAAAAAAATAGTGCATGCTACAAAGACTTACAAAGCTTTGTCTTTATATCACTCTGGGGAGTGGGTGATCATGAATACCACTTTGGTCTGAATTCTGGATTCTCTTTCTGGTTAGCCTTTTCTCAAGGAATCATGCATCCAAGGTCTAGCATTCTTCTATTTTCTCTTCCTTTTCTTTTAAACTCCCTCTTGCTCTCACAGGAGCATCTGCAGCATATAAAAACACAACAAAAGCATTCAATGTAGTCTAACATTTTCACTCTGTAACTTTGGTTGGGTTTTTTTGAGCAAAGTCATGTGCTTGAATGAAGTAATCTTGCTTCCTACATCCATCAGTAACTTTATAGAGCTGGAAATAAAACATATTTCCTGTCCCCTGGAAGAAGTGCTGTGGGAGTTATTTTTTGTTCGCTTGTTTGTATTTTTTCTGCTTGTTGGTAGTTTTTTGTTTGATTTTTTTTTTTTGGTTTTCTTCAAGTTTGCTCCAGTTCAAAACTGAGCTTATGGAAAAATTTCTCAGAATTTCACATTAAAGGAAAGTTCTGGTTAAAAACCCCCAGTAAAAAAAGCCCCAGGAAGCAAAAGGGTTTACACAAACAGAGTTCAAACTGTGCATTTATTTATTTGTGGAATCAGTGTGTGAATGATACTGATGGAATTAGCCACATATAGATTTCTAATGCACTTTAATATGTTTAATGGTGTTTGGGGTATAATTAGGGACCTGAAGAAAAAGGATTTCTACCATTCTTGAGCAGCCCCTAAAATCTAGTGGGACACTCCAGGGCATCTCAGATACCAAGAAACATCTGTGTACAGGTAATGAAATTATGTTGTGGAGCTGTATGTGCCTCATTTTGTTGAACTTAGTCTGTCAGCTCAGTCATGTGTCTGTCTCTACTGAAGTTTGATCTAATGAATCTTACTCAGTAAGAGCACAGATGATTCCACCACCTGTGCTCATTTGTTAGAGATGGTCCACAGAATGTCCTTTGTGCTGGTGTTTATAAGCCAAGGCATAGACCTGCAAAACTTGCCCAAGTGCTTAGTGCAGATCTAAGAGTATCTCTTTTAGTGTGGACCTGGTCTTAAATTTGATGTGTTTATCCCTGTAACACTTCTGACTCTGACAGCTCCCGTGTCATGCCAGAAAAAGCCAACTTATACTGTGCTTCCTAAAACCTTGAAAAATCTGGGCTGGATAACAGTCCTCAACCCTGGATATATACACCTTAGTATCAGTTCAAATAACTAAGGGGGAAAAAAAGAGGCACGTAAATTAAAAGAACCAAACAGATAAAAATAAAGTGGACTATAGATGTGGGACTCACTTTTACTGGAAGTCTAGAAAAGCTGTCACAGTGTTCCCCTTTACCCTTTTTAACCTTCTCTTTTAGGCCAATCCTGTGACCTTGGGTGATACAGCTCACTTTACACCTTGTCCTAATTACAGCCAGATGAGCAGGGGGTGGAATATGATAACGGTCCACAACTTCATCATAGGTGAAAACAGGCAGAGTAGTCATTTAGGGTGGTTGAAGTAGGCAAGGCTGGGAGTAATGAGATGGAAAGTTTAGATTGAATATCAAGATAAAATTACCCACAATACATTATTTTAGGCAAAGAGATATATTATGTCTCAATTAGTGGTGGTATGATCTAATAGTACTGCAGTTACTGACAGCATTATGGTCCCTTGGCCTACTAAATCATCTTTCAAGGAAGCCAAGGGAAGGCTGAACTAGACAAGCCACCAGCAACTGTAATATAATAACTAATTCCATGACAGAATAAGCAGGTCACTCATGAGAACATGCTGTAGCATGTAATGATACACACCAGGCTCTGCCTCTTTGCAAAGATCCATGATGGCACTTTCAAAATTGCCTAATGACTTAGAAGTCCTAATCCTTTGAAAACCAATAGGCATCCAAAACCTTTTGTATCACCTAGTGAGAATGAGATTCATGAAGCTCCCTCTCTTAAAATGCATTAAAATGCCCACCTAGACTCAAATGTTCATATTTATATTGAGTGCTGTAGGCAGACACAGGCTTGTTCTGACTGTCCTCTACAGTGAAGGACTAATAGAAAGCTCAGTAAATTAAGCCACCTATGTCCTTTCTCTTGGTGACACAACAGGGACTTACCTGAAATTAGAAGTGAGTATACCCTAAACAACAATGACCCTAAGGTGAAGACTCATTCTGAATGCATGTTCTGATGACATGTACTACATGAATCAGTGCATGTCACTGCCAAATGTAGTATGTCTTTAGTACAGAAGCAAGTTAATTGTGGAGGAACATTAATCTCTGAATCTTCATAAGATTCTTGTCACCACCACAAGCCTGAATGCGATAGACATCCAGAGCATTAAGGGTATTATTGCAATTTGCATAAGTAGAAAACACAGTGATTAGAAGTTATCAAAGAAAGTCATCGCTCAGTCGTCAGCTCCACAAGCAGATCCCAGTGATGTCTTCCCAGTTCCTTCATAATAATCCCCATAAGTTCTTGCTAAGAGCTGCATTGAAGTAACCTGTCATTTACTCTGTCTTTCACCAATTCAGCTCAAAGAGACGCACCAGCTGTGATCACTTGTAGTCAGAGCTGCTGTATTACTAAGCATTACTACAGCTGCAGGCAAAACATACAATTCAGAGACCAGCTGATCTCCAATTAATGGAAAAAGCAGAGTCATGCCACGCATAGCACCCGACCATCATGGCAGGAGTGGTACTGCTCTAGGAGAGGAGACCCGGGTCATCTAGGTGTTTTGCACATGATTAACAGGAGAACTATGTAGCAAGGCATTCTTTGTCTGAATGTTGTCTTGTCTTCACTTTTTGTGGTTTCTGCTGGCCTCTGGTGTGGAAGAAGGGCAAGAAAAAAATCTCTGTAATATATCACAGGTTGCAGTTCTTGGGGAATAGAGAAGACCAGCTCTGTTGTTTCATTGATGATGAGTCTTCATCTGATTCAGTTTTCCCAGTGTGTACTGCTGAATGTTGCAAAAGCAAGAAAGTGTTATAAAGCTCCCTCAGGAGAGATAATGTCATTACCAGTCTAAATACACTTTGGAAGGATGGAAAATGCCATTATCAGTCAAACATGACCTTTAAAGGTAGAAAATGAGATTGAAATACAGTCTCTTCTTCCCATGGCCATGTTTTTCCACCATACAATACATCTTCTAATACACATGCTGTCAAGTGGTTGGACTTCTTTTTTTTTAATCCCCTAATCTCCAAGTGCAGTCTGAACCAATTACATTGCTGCAAATTTACTGAAATTTCTGGATCTGACACCAATCTTGCATCTTTTTTTTTCTACATAACAAAACTCATTTTCTTTCAAGTGAGACCAGTTATTCTCATGACACCCAGGAGTGGGGACAGCCAGAATAGTTCTGTGGGTTAAAGTTTTGACATTGTGTTCTGCCCCACTCTCCATTTCACCCTCAGACATTTGTCTCCACTCTCCATTTCACTACCTTTTGCCTAGTGACTGATAACTCTAAGTGTAAAACACAAACTGCCCAGTGACAAGGTTGCTTCAAATTTTTGAGATTGTTAGAAGCCTCCACCTCTTAACAGCTGGAGTATTCTTGGTGCTAAATGGGATAATTACGCTTCTTCCATGAAGACAACTTGAGGCTGACAACAATATTACAATTATCTGGCCATACTTTTACTCAGAGTCCTTTCGAATTTCTTCCAGTCTATACCCTAACAATAGTAATGCTGGTGCCGTCATGTTCAAGAGATTGGGTGCCAAATAGTTCAGATCTTCTCTGGCTAGGAAATCTGGATTAGTTTGAAGCCCAAGAGGTATATGATAAGACATGAGGAATAAGCAGACCCAGTAAGAAAAGTAAATAAAACTTGTGGGCTCCAGTGTTGTGATTCCTGACAAGTGGCCCAGGTTACATTTCAAACCACCTTTATCATAGTCAAGCAGACTCAAGTCCCACCCTGAGGACAGTTTGATTAGCTTAAGGATCTGTCCTGCTATAGCTAGTTTCCTGAACTGGACTTTGTTATATTGCTAGTCTCTAAGTGAATCACATTCAGAAGCACTTAAGACAATTAACTTAGTGAATTGTGAGAAAAGGAAATTCCTAGATATTAAGGCATGCTTTTCAGGACCAGACATATCTGAGAACTCTCAGTGAAATTTAAACTGAGTAGTTTTCTCCTTAAAACTATGATGAGATGTAAGTTTCCTGAAGTTTGGAAAAGCATGTGGGTAGACTTACATTTGAATCTTAGAGCCTGAGGGACTTACTAGGGCTGTGTGATGGCAAAACCTGAGCATCTCAGGTTTTAGATTTAAATGAATGCAGATAACCGTATTACTTCCAGATGAAACATGAAGGCATAGAGAGCTAGGTAATCTCTACTGGATTTACCCATATCCGACAGCAGATCTATGACAGAGAAAAAGTAAGTATGAAGCCTACCTGGCCCACAGAGGCCTTATTCTCATGTGTGATTCATCTTTCTTGCTCTCAGTCCAGGATTTTGAAGATACAAGCAATGTATGCAAAGAGTTGCCAGCCTTTCCAGGAAATGAGGCACTGTTGTCCCAAGTTCTTCCAGATGAAAGGTAAAGCTTTGTCATTTTTTGAGCTCAGCTTTACAGTGGCTCCTGTTTTGGGCTGAGGCTTCAAGACTAAACAAGCTTTGAAGTTCAGCTTGGCTGCTTGCACAACCACGTCACATGGAACTGCACACCAGTGCTGTGCAAGACCCTGATGAGTTCCCCAGTGGGCCTGGCCCAGAGCTGCTCAAAAGAACCTGGCTTCTGCTCTCATTCTCAGCTGCTTCCCATGCATCCTGTGTTTACTCTGGCAGAAGGTACCTTCAGTGCCCTAATCTCATAAAACCTAAAGGTGGTCCCACATTGTTTGGTTTTGGACCAAGATTCAAATTTCCAAGCATGTCTGAGTCCAGCATTTCTATTACTTGGCCTGCCACAGATATGAAGTCATGTTAGAAATGTGCAGCTGGAGAAAAAGACTATTTATGATTATTCAAGATAGATTTTGGATTCGTGGGTACATCCATTTCTACATCTAGTACAAATATTAGTATTACAATATTTTACTAATGCCAGTAAATGCAATGTGTTTTCTAAGTTTTACTAGAGCAATAATAGGAATGAAGCCTGTTTTTGCCCTAAGAAGTGCTCTTCAACCCAAAAAACTAAAAAAAACCCTGCTATGGTACAGGCAGGTTTACTAATTTTTTCAAAGTTATAAGACAGACAGTTGGTTGCAAAACTGTAAATACAGTGCTTAATCAATGGGGTGGAACATGTTAATAGAATAGAGAATACTGTCTCTAGGAAAATAATGTGAATCAGTCTGTTCAATTCATGGGCACATATTCATGTGAAATTAGGCTAACTTTCCTTTCTGTCAAATATAATACATATGGTTCAGGCAACATCTGTTTTGTTTTACTTGCTAGAGCTGTGGGACTACAGGCTCAATAAGGTCTTTCCAATTCAAAGAATAAAAGCTCCCAGGAAAGCTAGCCAGGAGCCCCTGTTTTTACAATAGATTGCTTGGCTTGTTGCAATTCGATCATCTAAACTTTTTTTTTTACAGAACTTGAGAGCACCATGTAAATGCCAAGCTTGTGAATTGTGATTAGCAGTTTCTCTTGCAAATCTCCTTCCAGGAGCTATTATTTGATTTGATATTGTCTCAGGTAAATAAAAGGAACAAAATGGAAATGGACCTTGACCCACTTGCCTTTGTTAACTATTCCTTCATCAATGTTATTAAGTGGCAGCATCCAAGGGTAAATAGTCAGCCATAAAGAGCCATATGAAGAGGCTTAAGTGCCATCTGTCTTACCTGCTGAGGTTCTTTTGCCCTTTGGAGTTTAGTCTTATTGGCTCACTCTTTTCTCTCTTCTTCTTTTCTTTTCTTTTCTTTTCTTTTCTTTTCTTTTCTTTTCTTTTCTTTTCTTTTCTTTTCTTTTCTTTTCTTTCCTTTCCTTTTCTTTTCTTTCCTTTCCTTTCCTTTCCTTTCCTTTCCTTTCCTTTCCTTTCCTTTCCTTTCCTTTCCTTTCCTTTCCTTTCCTTTCCTTTCCTTTCCTTTTCTCTTTCTCTCTTTCTCTCTCCCTTTCTCTCCCTCTCTCTTTTCTTTTTCACTCTCTTTCTCTCTCTTTCTCTTTCTTCTTCTATTCTTTCTCTCTCTTTCTCTTTCTTCTTCTATTCTTTCTCTCTCTCTTTCCCTCTCTCTTTCTCTTTCTTTCTTCCTTTCTTTCTTTCTCTGTTGCTTTATTTTACTTAAAAAGAGATTTGCATGCAGTATGATTAAAATGCACAGCTGGCCAATTCAGCCTCAGTTCCACAGTTGTTAGAAGGCACTCAGAAATTGCAAGCAACTGTCGTTACAGATGCACTATTTATCTCTCAGTCATCAGAGTACGAAGACAGCAATTGCTGTCACATGCAGAGCAATAGTGATTAGCAATAGTTAATGTGTGTGTTGAATATTAGCAGAGAAGTGTTTACTCATACAGCCCTGATGAGTACTTGCAATGAATGATAAATGCTTCTTCCAAGAATAGGCCTGGGAGTTGCTTATCTGATTCTCTGTAGGACTCCTTGGAAGCATGGGTTTAAGTCTCCTCCTTATGGCAGTCATTTTGTCCTATGCAAAGAATCAAACATGTTCTCCACCTGGATGTTGTGGAAGAAAACAGCATAGGAAGAGGGGTTTCATTGATTTATTTATGGGATATGGATAAATCGCTCTTACAGGTGAGTTGAAGGAAGGAGAATTTAACCACTGATGTGAAATGATTACACCCTCATTCATGAACTAGTTGCATTATACTTCCAATTATGTTATCTTCCTCTGCCTTGATGGATGCTTGTTTCTGTCTGGTGGCCTAATAGTAGTCTTAATCTTCAGGTTTCTAGTTAATATGCTAAGTCTGGTTTTGGACAACATATAATAGGCATGCTCTGTACTTTTTCAGAAAGGAAGACTAAATCAGGTCATGTGCAGGACCAGAGAGACTGGTCTTCAGAGAGACTAATAGGCCCTCCTCACATTTTGCAATGCTTACAAGTTCATCTCCAGAAAATAACCCATAGTGGAACACAATTGCGCTAATCTCCTTGTATCCTGATGGAGGTGGAAGATGTGGTACTTGTCAATTTTCAGGATTATGGGCAATTATCTTTTGAGACTAAATGTGTACTCATGTATTGTAACCATCCAGTCATAAGCCATTGATGTTCTCATGGCTTTTACAGCCTTTATGTTATATTCATTGCTGAGGAGATCAATACTATTTACTCCAAATCCTACAAAAATACAGTCAGTTGCCTCTTTGCCATGATCTATCCATAAATGTGGGTGGGCTGTCTGAAACAGTAGTATGGCTGATGGAGTTTCATAGATTAGTACAGATCTACTGACTTTGCCACTCTTGTTTAAGGGTCATTTTACCAATGTAATTCAGGTTACAGCTATGCTATCAAGGCAGGGTCCATCTCTCTACCTAGCCTAGTGCCTGCAATCACTTTGAACAATCTGTCAGTTGCTTTGGGATTTGGAGGTGAAAGGTGCTATGTAGATGTCAGTCATCATTTGCTGGAGCTCTACATCCAGGGTGAGAAGCACAGCCTGCCAGAGACACTTCAGAAAGTTATTAGGGTCAATCTTGAGAAACCTATTGCACTAAATATAGGGCTGTTCACTGAGCAGAATCATGCAATGCTGGCTACTACAAGACACCTGACAAACTTCCCTCTATCTCCATATTTTGTACAATCTCCTCCCTTGCTTTCTTTATTATTTAAAAAAATCAAACCAAATAACCCTGTGCCATGATATTTATTTAAAAAGAGATGTGATGCTAGCTCCCTAAATTTTTTTTACAGAAAATAGCAGAGCAAGAGTGAATCATTTGAGCTGGATGGTTTATTCGGTTGGTGGTTGCTCTTTTGGGTTCATAAAATGCTTATGAGCCAGTCACAACATTCTCACATACATTTGTTATTGAAAACAACCTGTGAAGTAATTAATTGCTCACACAGGGCTGGGAAGGACGTTCATTGCTGAGACTCCAAAACACACACTGCATCTATTACTCACAACAGTCACCTGGCTGTTTTGCCACTTTTTGTTTGCATTAATTAATTAATCAACAGACCATGACTTTTGAGTATTGCGCCTGTGTATGTGGCTTGGAGATTGCTCTTGGGGATATTCAGTTCCTCAGAAGACTTGAATTTTGACCTCAATAAACAAATGAGTTCCAGGAGAGGGATGGACCTTAAACAGCCCCCTACAGGGATGAGATTTTTCTTTCAATAAGCTTTTGTGACTTTATGTTTCAAATTTGCTTTTCAACAGGCTACAGCTTCCTATAAGTGAGTGCAAAGCCAAAGAATCTTATTCAATATCTTATTAAGGTCTTCGGTGACCCAAAGCACCTTTCCAAGAGGGAAACTGCACAGAAATTGATTTCTCTTAATGCCTGCAGAATATTTTTCAAACTGTTTGATACTAGTAAAGGAATGCTTTCCTTCTCTAGGCAGAAAAGTAGGTGGTAGAAGGGTGAATATTTGCCTTCTGTGTAGACAGAGGGTAGTAAGGCTTAGGAGGGATGAGGTTTTCTACATCTGGACACAAAACATGAGGATGGTGAGCACAGACCAGATGAAGTTGCTTTCTCAGGCTCTCTCTTGATGACCTAGTCCCCCTTGGAGGGACTCTCATGCTTGACCTAGTCCCCCTTAGAGGGCAACTCACAGTTCATTTAACACTGCTTTCAGGATGATCAAGAGACCTTATGTGAAATCTCTCTTAACTTTCATGGTTCCTCCTCCTGTAATGTATTCAGGTTTTGATTTCTAGTTTCCACTTCTTTTAGTTTCTACTTTATTACAGAAAAATCAAAAATTGTGTTTTCCACTTCTTTTTTCACAGAGGAGCATGCAAAATCTTCTCACCCATGACACAGGAATCCAAGTTTTCCTTAGCTAGTGGCATGTTTTTACGATAATTTTATTTCAGTATCTCTAAGCTAAAGGACTTACTTTCTCATCTAAATCTTTTTAAGCTTACACACATTAACAGCATCTAGTACCTAAGAATCTCAGATGCATACATCTCATCAGAATCACCTAGGAATAGACAAATTTGTATCACTCTACACTTTGCATATTTGTTATCTTCTATGTGTTTGTATGTTGCGGGATCATGGTTGTCTTTTATAAGAAGGATTCACAGAAAAAGGGCAAATGAATAAACAACATATAAGAATGCTTACAAGCTAGAAAAATGGAGATTCAGGAAACAGATTATTTCTGGAGTTACATTTTTAGAGCAGTGTTGTTCTGATTTGATATGTTAAATAGGAAGGTCAAGAAAGACAATTGAAAAAATAAAATTCTTTTGTAAGACAGTTCTGTTGTTGGAAGTGCAATAATAAAAAGTTCCTACTAAGAATTTCCTGCTTCTATACTTGTCTTTAGGAAACTCTTTTCTATTTTCAGGAAACTCTTTTTCTGTTTGAGGGTTGACAAACAGATAATATCCCTGGGCACCAGTAAATTACTTGCCCCCTCGCCAGTACTACTAGAATCAAGACTCAATGTTTCAACCTTGTGAACAGGGCTGATTTTTTTTTTTTAATATACCTAAAAGTAATTAAAATAATTCTCTCAAAGATATATTCTTTAAAAATGTGTTCTGGAAATATGTATTTTTTTTAATGAGGGGAATATATAAAGCATCCTTCTCCTTGTCAATATTTAGTTGGAGTATTTATCATACACTGGCAAGCTTAGGGAGTGAATTTTGTAGCAGAGACCTTAAGAAAATTGTGCAATTCATGGAATAAACCTGTGGCTTCACCTTCATGGGAAGAGTGGGGTAAAAACCACCAGCTTTGTTGGGAATACATCCTTGTCACAATCTCACCTGAGACCTTAGCATTAAGCCTGAGAAATTTTCCTTTATTACTTTATTATATGAATATATATTAGTGATATGGATGAGTCAATCAACTGTATCCTCAGTAAGTTCACAGTGGCCATCAAAGTGGGCAGGAGTGTTGTTCCACTTGAGAATAAGAAGGATCAACATTGAGAGAGACCATTATCCCTAGAGGTACTTGAAAGACCTGTGTAGATGTAGTGCTGAGGGACACTATTTAGTGGTAGACCAGATGGTATTAGGTTAATTATTGGACATGATGATCTTAAGTATCTTTTCCAATCTAAACAGTTCTATGAGTCCTCATCAGCAGGCTTAAGCTTCCCTAGAAGATGCTGAGAACAATGATCACTTCGAGAAAGTATATGTAAACATAGCAAGAAAAGAGAAAAAAATGTTAGCAGATTTTGCTAAATACAAGGGAATTTGAAGGGAATTAGTCATACATTATTAAGTATTAGCAAAGTTTGAATCCAGCCATGTGTTAGCAAAAAGAGTCCAAAATAAAGTCAGACTTTGGAAATGTCTTAGAAGTTCCCTTTTCACACCAACATGAACTCCTAAACTAACCATGCATTTAGCTGAATATCCTGAACACATCAGTATCATCTTGTATCAAGCTAAGTGGTGTAAATTTGTAATGTTCATATTAGGAGGATGAAGCTAAATGCCAACCTCATGTGAAAGGTATTTCACTAAACCTGCATATTCTTCTGTTTGAAAAATGCATTACTGTGTAGAGATAAAACACTAAGTTTCAAAATGCATGGTTACATGAACTTGTAGAAAATAAATAAAGTTGCAGGTGTCTGGTCTCATCACTCCTCCCACTGTCATTCCTAATGCCTATCACTAGCTCCTTGCTTAAAGGACTTTATTCTCTGAACACCAGAAGTCAGGGAGAATGGCACAGCAGGTACTTCAAAGTGACTGTGATGCTGGCAGCCCAAAGCAAGTATCATCTCTATCTCTCTCTATCATTTGCCCTAGTTAACAAATTAGTGCCCACCTTGGTTCTAGGCTCTTCCCCTTTCACCATGAAGTGGCTGCTAGGAGGTTTGTGGCAGTGCTTTTCCCCTAGCTGCTGCCTCTAGAAAAACCAGCCCTAAAGGAGAAGATAACAAGGCTCCTAGTCTCAGCCATATGATTATCCTGTGCTAATGTCGCCCACTTCCCCTGGAGTGCAGAACTTGTAACTATTACATGACTTTCATTTTTACACATGTAAGGAAAATGCCTTGATTCCCACAAGCTGTCAGATAATGTTACAATGCTTTAACTGAGAGGCTGCAAGCATCACCCACTCCTTAAAATGCTAATGATCTGCCTCAGATGTATGATCACAGAAACCTATGAGCTGGGCTGTTTTGTAGTCCCCTTGTATTTTGGCTTATAGGAAAGATATTTGTTGTGTAATTCCGGGATTGGAATTTGTTTGGGTGGGGCTTTTTTTGGTTTGATTTTATTTGCTTGGTGGTTGGGGGTTTTTGGGTGTTCTTTGGTTTTTTGTTTTGTTTTTATTTTTAAGCCTCCCATGTGCTCCCTAGATCGATGGGCAGGGAGGAGGGATGTGGGGGTAGAATAAGGGGATACAGAAACAGGGATTCGAGGAAAAAGAAGTTCACCTCTAAACAGTTATAAAACATCATGGGAAAACCAGGATGGAATACATTCCAGAAGCAGAGATATGAAATACCAGGTCTATCTAATCTTCTGCTTGTAGTACCATCAGTGTCTGAAGCTGTCTTGCTGTTTTACTGAGAGGATGAAGTTATCTTAGAATTTCCAGATTGTTTCTATGATTCAACTTCATTGTGCAACACTCAGGTTCACCTTTCTTCTTGGTAAGGGAAGCTGAGTTTGCAGAAGTTCAGATTGCAGAACGAAAGAATACTTGCTCATCCCCTTCTTTTTTCTCCATACCGTTCTCCCCTAGAAATAATTATCTCTTTGTAGACACAAAATATCTATTTTTCATCTTAGTAAGGACTAGGTGCTGAGCAGCAATCACACCAAGACTTTCAGGAACAAAATGAAAATTAGTTTCAATACAAGCCTCAGTTCATTTGTAACCCAGACTAAGTCAGTGTTTGAAGAGAAGGCAAAATATCAAGCGAAGCAATGAAATGCTTGTCAGAAGAAGGCAATAATAACTAAACCAGTAATCATGACCTAGGATGCTACTGGGTTTTATAAAGGCTCTTGCATAGAGCATCCTTCAGATGAAGGGTTTCCCTTAAACACAACACACGTTTTTCTTGCTGCAACTGTTAGAACATTTATTTATAAGGGAAATCGTTGGCATTGATAGTTAAAGTTCAAAATTCAAATACCAGAAGGATAATATTATCCTATGCAAAGTGCTAGTACTATTTTCAGACTAAAATCTTTCCCTCTTCCCACTGGCCATCTTACCTGGTATAAAAGGTTATTATCCTATTGTCTCTATGATAACTATTTTAAAAAAATTATTTTAGTTTTTTTTCTTTATGGCTATCAGGCTTCAAGTAAAAAGAGACATGGAATATAACCTTGAACTTTTGTCTGAGATTTAATACAGACTGATGAAATGCATTGAAGACCCTCTTTAAAAAACTCCATCAGGGTAGTGTTGAATGGTATTTGGATCTTGATGCTTTGAGCTGAAGAAACTCGTCTGAGGTCTCTGCTGAGGATTCAAATGCTTTGGGATGCTATTGGACATTCTACTGGACACCCTTCTTCTGGGTCTTATTACTAGGCTAGAAAATAGTGTTTAGGCTGACTTTCTTTCCTGATGAAAATAGCTGAGCATCCAGTGCATTTTTCAGTTAGTATAAAAAGGTGATTGGAAATGTAGCCTATTATTTAAGATTTTACGGTGTCATTTCAATGAGATTTGATGTCAGCTACTTGCCTGAAACACTTCTTAAGGGCACACACTTTTGCCAGATGAGAGAAAATAAGCTGTTTGCTGCTATTCTGCTTTTCTGCATTTCTCTCAGGTTCTATCTGTATTATAACCCTAGCCCAGTCCTCAAGCCCAGGTTGCCATTTACCTTTTTTAGAATGATAAACAGTTCTTTAGCAGAAGGTGTCCAATCATGTTTCTGAAACAAGGTAGAATGTTAGAGGCTACTTCAAGACCACTCATAGTTCAAAGATTTAGTAAGATCAAAAGGAATTGGTTAGCTCCTCATCAGTCCTCCTGGTTTGATTACATTGAACCATGTTTGATGGTTGAGAGTGGTTAAAAGAATCAGCCTTGGGTCTGGCTATCAGCAATTACAAGTATCCACTGCTTCCTGCAGTTTCATCTGCAGAAACAGGTGCCAGGTGTTCAGGTGTGCAAGCCCTGAAAGGATTTTACCTTTCTTAGCTTTTTATTCCTCAAGGTAATGCAGTTGCCTGGAAATAGTTAATGGTGCTCCTTCTCTTTTTAAGGGTCATCGTTATCTCCACTTTAAGGTTGAACCTGTATTTAAATTTAACTTCACTTTATTGAGATGCAAATCACCCTGGTCTTAAAAGTAATATATCTCTAAACCATATTTTTCATCATAAAAATCCCCTTTTTTTAAAAAAAGGGTTTCCCTTTAAGTACGTTTTTCCATTAAACTAAATATATGTTTAATTTTTTTCTCCTCCAAAGGCAAAGTCCTTTCAACTCATGCCAGTGTTATTATTTCTCAAAACGAGTTTCATCTTGATCCATAAACATTTTATGCCAAGAATAATGCCGTTTTAAAGACAATAAGTGCCTATTTCTGCCTGAGGCCATCGGAAACCCTGCAAAGGAGGCAGTTGGAATTAAAGATAGTTAATCATATTTCCCCGTTTTTAACTGTTATTTTTTTATGCTCTGAAGCAGTTTTTCTATCCTCACTGAGTCCTATTGAATGCCATAAATCTTAATTAAACATGTAATTTTTTTTTCGTTATGGTATCTGAGCTGGAAAGAACATTTCTTATTTTTAAGACTAGCACTGTGTGCAGGCTCATAAAACAAACAAGACTTTTACACTCCCAGGGTTTCAAAACCAGTTATTGCTGCCATCATGTTGGATTGGTTCCATAATTATTATTATTGTTGGGTTCGGTGTTTGTGTGATTTTTATTAATGCCTGAGCTTTGAATTTTCTGTGCACAAGACATCATGAGGAAAATAACTTACACCAAGTTCATATCTATATGGGAAATGGAAGAAGAATTATAGATATGTACCCATCAATGCTGAGATTTGTTTTTAATATATTCATAATAATGTGATTTTTACTAGGTGTTTTTTTAATTTTTCATGGTTTTGTGTTGGAGCTGTTTCAGTTGGATATATTTAAGAAACAGAGATTGTGTGGTGTAAACTTGCATCATTTCGTAGAAGCCAAGAGAATTACATTGATTAATACTAGGAAAAGTGCTACCACTGATAATTTAATTTTCCCACTGTTCTACATAAGAAATTTTCTTACTGAAAGGGAGAAGGAAGAGGAAGTTTCACTATCTTATCTGTATCTGTGGGAAGAAGTAGGTACTCTGTACCTCTCAGGATGAAACTGCATTTGTAGTGGCTTCTTGTAGCTGAAATGTAAAATGCTGCAGATGGATTTTGATGTGAAGCCTATTAAATTCAATGGGAAAATTTGTGTTGGCTCTTGGTGACAAGCAGTATTTGCTCTATTTTAATGGTACCCACTGGAACTATATCATTTGACAAAATTGTTCTGAAGACTAAGGCATTTTAATAGCCTGCTCCAAAGTAAAGGAAAATCAACATGAATTTTCCCAAACATTTCACCTCTTGATTTGGCTTCTTATAATCTAATTGATGAATATGCTGCCACGGTGAACTTGCCTTGCAACAGGAATGGCAGGAAGCAGTACCTCCAGTTGTTGATGGCTTTCCACTATGGAAACAGACTGATGTCATCAGAGAGGAATCTGTTAAACTTAACAAATTACTGAGCACTCCTGGTGTAGAGGAAGTTGCTGTACCTGCACATTCATAAACACAATCCATCCATTCACGGCTTTCAGCAGATACTGTGGTTGCTCATTGCTATTCCATGGGATAATTTCAGATCTCATGTCTGAAATTCCTTTACATGTTAACACAGCTGTGATTCCAATGGCTGGTAGTGATATGTCCATTTAAATTTAGCTCTTATACCTGTCATGTTTCCAATTATTACAGGTATGTCTCTGAAATTTGGAAAACAGAACAAATGAAAGGGCAAGGATCATGCTGTCAGTTGAAGGTGTGAGTTAGCTTAGCAAAACTTCTTCATTTGCTAAGCACATGAATAATGTTGTTCCTATGAGTAATGCTGCTAAGTCAACAATGAAACATTCATGTGAATAAACCTACCTATGGCTAAGTTGTTGTGTGACTGAAACCTCATGCTCTCACCTTCTGCTGCAAGGTCACTGTGTTTCCACAGCTGCTAAGTCAACAAGCAAGTCACCAGTGGCTTTTATTAGATACTCATATTTACTGTTCCCTAACTCAACATGACCTTCGCCAATGAAGCCTAAATAAAAAGGCCATTGATTTACTAGCTGTGATGTTTCCTCACTGGCATCTAGTAATCTATTTAAGACATGGTTTGGGCAGGAAAATCTTTCATTGTTTAGATATACATCCCAGTTTCCAAAGGCATTTTGAAAGACTAAAATTCTAGAAGAATACATCCTCCCATCACCAACTAAGCAAAGAGCAACAGCCAAAGGCCATAGGAGAAAAGCAGGAGCATACATCCTGCTCTGCATATTTTTTACTGTTTCTGGTTGTTTCCACTTCATACATGATAATAATGGTGTTGTTACAGACCCTTTATCCAACCTCCATTCTGACACCTTCCAGACACACAGCAGTCCATGCACTAAAGCTTGAGAAACACAGGACAATTTCTTCAGATTCCAATCAGCTTTGCTATAGTGCCACAATCTTGCATCCTCTTGGGTGTGCAAGTAATCTAATGCAGGTGAGCAGGGAAATGACATAGGTAATTTTTGGTTATTTTAACTTAATTTTTCATTTTGTGACATATCTTTTTGAAGGCTGATCAAGGATGTTTTTGACTGACTGCTATAAACTTTTTTTAAAGTTAGTGATGAAAACCACCCTTGCACATCATAACAGCAAAAACTCTCACTACCTGAGAAATCCTAGGGGATATTACTCATGATTTTCAGTCTCTTTTTGTTGTTTTACCAGCCATGCACACACACACATATATGCCTACATATATATATACAAGAAGTTATCTATTTTCTTGTTCAAGTCCTAAAGATATCAAAATAGAGTGTTAAAGTTATGTTTTGAGAGGAGCTTAAATAAGATTTTCCATATGAACCTTTAGTGTACTGCTCACAGATTGAAAGGGTAAATACAACTTCTGTACTGGTAGGGTATATACTTTATTCCAACCAAGTCAACCAATGCAGTAATCCTGTTGACACCAGATGGCTGTTCAGTAGCTGCAGATTGGTCAGATGTTTCTGATGAGAGCCTGCAGCTGATGAGGTTTAGTCTCCTTCTGGCAGTCTTGTGAGGAAAACAGTGGGGTTTTTGGTTTTGCTCTTTCTCTTTTTTTCTTTTTTCCTCTAGTTATTATTTTTTCCCCTAAATCTTTTGTTCCTTTCCAGTGGTGAAACTAGTACTAGTAGCCAAACCTGAAGAAACTGCTATTGTATTTAATGAGGATTAGAATTAACCTCAAAATTGAATACATGGACTGGTCTGTGTGGAGGACCTTATCTTATTGCCTTTCACTTATTCTATTCAATTGAAATTTTCCATTTAGGATTCTATATCAAGCTGTTAATTGTGTCTTAAAAAAAAAAAAATTCTGCCATTCAAGGGCTACTTTATACCTGAAAATATCACCTATGCTTTTTCTAGGTAGTAGAATGAGTTAACAGAAAAAAAATATCTCTATTATCACCTCCAAAAAGGTTCTGCTGCATTTACAGTCCTGCACTTGACTCTATTGTGGCTCAAATTAAAAAAGCAGACTCTGAAAACAGCCTTTATGGGTTCTGGGATTCAGATCTGATCTGGTATCTAAGGGTTATGGCTTGGGTCTATCCTTAAAATAACATTATGTTAGCTTTAAAAAAGACTTCCCAACAATTTAATAGGCAAATTATAGCAAATAATTATCTGTTCCTAGCACAGTCTTTTTTTTTTCCAGTGAGTTTCAACAATGCAAGTACTTTAATTACATGATTTTTAATGCAACATCATTGTCCAAGTTAATGTTTTAATAAAGAAAAACAATTTTCCGATAATTAAATAAAAAGTGAATGAAATTATACATTCATTCTGAGAAATGACTGGTCTGTCTAGCATAGATGGAAACATTTAAACTGTTCATCTGTGCTTCTGAGCATTAGAAGACCTGCCTCTACATGAAACAAAGGACAATGTTTTTTCTTTGTGAGGGAAGGTGATGGAGGGAACTGTTGGCATCATGATGGACCGCTGGAGGAGATGAGCAGTCCTCAGATGCATAGACAACCAACCAGGTATGCACACATACAAGAAATTAACCTGATCTTCTGAGTCAGGTCCATGGAAGAACTGTGCATCTGAAAGCCTAGTTTGCAGAAAAGGACAAAGAAAAGAAAAAAGGAAAAGCAGGTGAAAAAAAAAAGAAGCCATATACATCTCAGGAGACTACCTCAGTGAATAGGGTTAAGTTGTATAGAAAAGGGATGAGTTCTGACAAAAATACAGATGTTCATCTTTCTGATTTCATAAGCATATTCCTGCCATCTAATACTTTACCTCTTGGTCAATTTCTTAACCAGATATCTTCTGGAAAACACAGTATTGTAGTAAGTTAAAAATTATTGCAGGCCTTGGCTGACATTCCAGGCATTTTTTGCTGGTAAAGATGAAAGGCATCAATTGAAGTTATTGCTGTCAGGTAAAATTTTGCATTCCAAGAAGATAATATTTTCCTTTGAGGGTTTTTTTTTTCTTAAATGGATTTTTAAAATTATTTTTTATTTTCTTGAGAAGAGTATAATATCAATAGTAACTGATCTGCATACAGACTACATAAGTATATAGCACTTTCACCTTTTATACATAAAAGACCAACACAGTATTTTACTTCATCAAAAATGAATTGTTTTTCAGTCTCAACTAAAATATTTATTAGGTCTTGTTCATCTCAATTTTTAAAGTTTTAGCATGATTCATCAGGGGAAAAAAAATAACATTAGAACTACACAGAGGTTATTTTCATATCTAAATGTTCTTCCTTGCATTTTGCATCACCTGCCCACTGATATTCATGATGCCCCTGCAACAGCTTGGCAGAGGGTGAGTGATCTGGACAGTGGGCAGGAAGGTTTCTTGCTCCTGGTTCAGCTGCAGCCTGACTGTGCTGTGAGAACCAGCTCTTCAGCAACAACCCATTTATTAGCCAATAAATGATTCAGCTGGAGGATTTAAAACAAGCTGTGACCTCTGGCACCCAAAAATAGACAAAAGTGGAACTAGTGACCATGTGGGAAAACTGCTGAAAGTTATTAACAAACACCATCCATCTCCAGAGCAGCGTAATAGTACCACACACTATGCCTTTGGACACTGTGGGAGTGGTATGAACTGTTACTTATTTGGGGTTTTGTGTGTTGTTTTTTGCTTTGTTTTGAGTTTTTGCTTTTTGTCAAGCTACATGAATTAGAGTATTTATCTGTTTTGTGTTAGGGAAGATGATCTGTTAAGATGGGTGGACCCTTCTCTCTGGTTAGTTAGAATGAAGAGCTGTTGGGAGAACTGACCTCACCCCTTTAGGCTGATGGGCAAAACATCCCCAAAATTGTGAGTGAACTGGCTGAAGAAGTATGACTTGTGGTGGTCCTGCTCAGGACTGGTGTGTCAGCCCTTTTCAGAGGAGCTCAGTATTGGGTGCTGAGTTTGGAGAGGTGCTGAACCCAGAAACATTTAATATGCATTTTCTCAAGGCAGGGTCACCTAATAAACCACAGAAAAATCTGATAGTAGCCCACCTGCTGCAACCATTCTTGTCACCCAGTGCTGCATATTGTATTTTGAAGGCAATAAGACCTCAAACTCATGATGGGATATTGTTACAGATGAAATGATACATACAGCATAGTTAAATTCCAGTGCAATATGTATTACCATGCTTCAGTTACAATAATCACCACAAAGATACACACTATTTACTGACACAATGCAGAGGTTCATGGCACACTATAGCTTGATGTAATACAGATAGTCCTGACTGTGACTCATGGACCTCTGCCCATTTTAATTATCATTACTTGTAGGTATGTGTTACCTGGGGGATAATTATTCTCATATTGTATGCTCTGAAAGGACAAAACCTCTTCAGGCAGCTGAGTTGATAAAAAGAGAACTTATATTCTGGACAGGGGAGGAAGTTGTCCTGGCCAGGTTCTCTTACTGTCTGAAAGGCCACCTGTGAATTGGATCATTAAATATTTTAGATTGGAAGGGACTTCTTAGGGTGATCTATCTCAGCATGTTCTGTTGCATAGGGCTAGTCCATCCTCAAATACTGGACTCAAATTTAAGAAATTTCTTCCAGGGCATTTCTCTAGGCCATTAAAGTCCTTGTGAATAAGAGCTTTGCTCTTCAGCATGTCAAGTTCTCAATATTACTTGGTATCACACACAAGCTTGCTGAGAAGGCAGCTCATCCCTTTGTCCAGACCGTTAATTAAGAGCTTGAACAATATTGTCTCCATGTGTATTATTGACAGTTGGTCATAGATTTGACATTTTACCACTGACCACTTACCACCACCTTCTAAACCTGGCACTGAAGCAGTCTGCCCACAATGATCACAGAAAGTTTATTACATTTGTATCTTGACAATAAGTATATCCTTGGTGATTTTGTGGAAGTCTTTGCTCTAGTCAAGGTGTGTAGCACCTTTTCTCTGCTAGTGCCTAAAGAACCATGATTCAAATCTCAAGCACAAAATACCACATTAATTTCTTAGAGTGGATAATTTAATTGCCCACTGAGTTCTAGGTTCACAAATGAGAGCATTAAGAAGGTAGATATAGTTTTCTCAAGGACTCTGAAAGAGATTGGTCCTTTAGAGAGATAAGAACTGTTTTCTGTGCAAGGTGTAAGAGATGGTAATCTCAGCTGCTTGGATGGGAGAGTTGGATTCCAGCAGCACAACATCAGTTTATCTATGTACACCACACATCATTTTAATTACACTGGATTTATGATATTATATGATGCTATGATTTATTTTCTTTATGGGCATCTCTTATTTGAAATCAGGCTGCAGTGTGAGTCTGCCACCTCACTTGTGTGGGTCAAAACACTCAACAATAAACATTGACTTAATTTAACTAAATCAGTGGCACACCATATTTTTTAGTTAAACAAAGGCATCTCAGCACTTAGATCATCCTTCTTTCAGCTCTTGCCTGGTATGGAAATTAAGAGCTCTTTTGCTAACCATTGATTTTCCTCACCAGTACCAGGATCCCAAGGGGATGTATCCTGCCATGTTTATTCTTGAGGAAACCCATTCCACTGCTGCACAAAGCTGGCACTGTCAGAAAGATTTAACTCCTGATGATAAAACATCTTTTATTGTGAATTCTCCTCATCATAAGGAGCTTACAAATCCTAAATCACAGTGGGGCCACTCCTTCTCTTGCTCTCAGTGCACTGTCATAACTCTTCCATCTTAACTATCAGAGGAATGCTGCCTATGCCTCTTATCATGCCTGGGTCAAAGGTGAATATCTGAGCTTCTAGGTCATGGTGATATGAAGTGCTGTGAATTATGGTAATAACAATCTTTCAGGAATCTCTGAACCCATTCTGTAAACCTGTGAGAGGCCCGTGGGACTCTGTTTTTTGTCTCCCACTGCAGATATAATGCTACCTTCAAAGAGGAGGTTAAAAATCCTCCTGAAAACACCTTCTGTGCTTAGAGCAGTGTGTGGGGAAAGGGCTGGGGGTTAGCAATTGATAGTATAGGGGAACAACTAGGAGAGGAGTTTGTATAGCTGCCTCCAGTCTGCAGCTGAGCTCATAAGCCTTGCTGGCTGGATGCAGGTCCACTAGTGTAAATAAATACTGATTACTCTCAGAGTACTTCAGGAACCTTTCATCACACCCTCTCCTGAAAATAAAGAGTTCTTTGTTCATGTGAACAAAGAAAATAAAACAAGTGTCTCATCCAGGACTAACAGCTTATCATAATTATCAATTAGCCCTTCCTGATAATGGAAAAACCAGGCTGTTTTTCTCTTTCTGTGGAAGTTTCTCTTTGCTGTCTTGTCCTGGCTATTCCTATTTAGTTTAGAAGAAGAGAAGGAGGGATATGACTCTGAACAGGTTAATGAGTCCTGGCTGACTTCCATAGAGAACTGCAACTTTGAGGTATGCTTTCAGTCTTTCTGGAGCCTGGACAAATCTTGGGTGTGGACTGTAAAGTTAAAATGCTGTATGAAACAGAGGATCTTCTCTGGTCTGATGGCAGAGGGAAGGCTGGAGGAGCTGTGGACAAAAGTGTTCTTTATTCTTTGTGGTGTGAGGGGCATCATGAGTGCATATTATTGAGAGGAGCAAGGCTGGCCACTGCTCATGAGCTCTGAACCTGTAATAATTGTAATTGAAATACAAAATACCATGAGATGGAGAATAATTTCCTGTCACACGATGATCAGTGAGAGCACAGGAAACTAATAGACATAAAGAAAGCTTTTTCTTTGTGCATTTAGGTAATGGGCAGAGTCTGAAAAGACACTCCTGGTGTAGACAGTCGTGCTGAAATACATACCAGTCACTCTCTCAAAAACCTGTTGCGTTTTCCTAATCCCAAAAGAAGTTAAAATACAAGATATTTGCTTCACAGTAGTACAGCAAACATGCCATATAAATAATATGACATTAAATTTAACATTCACTCAGCAGAACATAGATACCCTCATCATCACATTCTGCTCAAAGCTCTTTTGGCCTCTTCTTTTGCTCTCCTTGCCCCTCGTACTCTCTCTCTCACACCATATCTTACACTTCCTCCCCAGCATATTTAATATCCAGAAATGTGCTCTTCAATTATTGTGGTTATGATTTGTGACCTGCCCAGTAGTGCCTGGAAGTGAAACACAGTTCTTCCAAGTGTGGAGGGATGAACCACTCTCCAGCCAAAACAGAGAGAGTTCGATTTCCTGATCATGGAACACAGATGATGGGCTGTCAAGTCTGTAACAAAGCCAAGAGTTCACCCCATGAGGAGGAAAGGGGATTTTTATTTTTTACTTCTCTCTTTTGCAATCAGCTTATATGATCACACACACCAAGGGCAAAAAAGCAAACAAACAAAATCAAATAAACAAAGAAGAAAAAAAAACAACCAGCAAAACCCCCCACATAACATGAAGAAAATATGGGAGGGATTTAGTGTCCCTGAACATTTTAAAAATCTTTTTTTCAATCAGACTAATATTTTTTTCCCCCCCAGGTCAGTGTTCTTCATGCTCCCTCAGCTTTACTTCCTCCTCCTGTTTTCTGCTGTAGCTTTTCTGAGCTATAGCATCAACTTATTTTTTCAAGGGCTGTAACAAGAGAATTTGCAGACTTCAGATTTTGCATATCATACAGTGCAATTGGATATATAAGAATTATGATGACTAGAGAAAAATAAAAATCCCAGGCCTGGCTGCTTTTGTCATCCAAAATGACTAAATAGCAATTCTAACAGTTACAATACCAATAATATTAAATAATATTATAGTGGTAACAAAGAATAATAGCAAAATATAAGAAAATTAATAGAGTATGCAGAAAAAAATAGATTCTGCCTTAGTCGAATAGTGAAGAAAATGTGATAATTAATCCAAGGTTTCATTTACAGTTCTGACAGAATTGGAAAATATAGTATTGTAACACCATTAAACAGACCTTAAACTATCTGCTTTTTCAGCCTCCTATGTAACAAACCTTGAAAATAGCCAAAGTAGAAAGTAAATTTCCTATTTCTTCTTGTTACATTTCAAAAAATAAGGGAAGAAAGCAAAGGCATGAAAGAAATTGATGCAAATTCTCCTTTGCTGGAATTTACAAGTGAAAAACTTGGATTGTTTGAATCATATACACTTACATACAGCCAACAGGACTGGGGAAATAAACTGCACCAACATAACATTAGAGCTGAGAGGATCTAGGAACCTGCTGGAATGCATCCAGAGGAGAGCCACAAAAAGTGATCAGAGGACAAGCTGAGGGAGGTTGCTCAGAGCTTCATCAAAGCCTTGAATGTCTCTGGGATGGATACAATTGATTTCCTGTGAGAGTGATGAGACACTGGCCCACATTGCCCAGAGAAGTTGTGGATGCCCCATCCATGGAGGGATTCAAAGCCAAACTTGACAGGGCTTTGACTAACCTGATGTAACGGGGTGTGTCTCTGGCCACAGAAGGGGGTTTGGAACCAGTTGATCTTTGAGGTCTCTTCCAATTCAGATCATTGTATGATTCTATGATCTATGATATGTAATTGGCAGGAAGTCTCTCCTAGGACCTGATCCTAATCCAAGCAAGATGAAAGTTTGTGAAGGAGCTTCCATTTGCTTCTTTGGCATCAAAGAGAAAATGTGAGTCTTACCTCTTGTTTGGGTGTATCCAGTATTAACCAGTCTTGCAGAGTGGAGAAGCAGTGGTTACACATTGGAAATGTTGTAGATGGATGATCCTAAATCTACTCATGTAAAGGACTAGTGAAACGGCATGTAATAGCCAGTAGAATGACTGTGAGACTTCTCCACATACTATTTGTGTATAATGGTGAAATTTTTCTATATGAAGGTTATCTTTTCCTAGTGTTAATAATACTGGAGATCTAGTGCAGGATATCCCTACCCATTGCAGAGGTGTTGGACTAGATGACCTTTGAAGAACCCTTCCAACTCTATGGTTCTATAATTCAATTATTCTATGATTTATGTAAGACAGAGATAGATATGTGTTTTTATACTATTGTGAAATTTATTGGTTGTTATCAATGAAATCTTGAGGGATGTTTTGAACAGAACAACCAGTTCCTGGGGTACTGAAGGAGTTTTGTATGTTTAACTGGCTACTAAACTGGTCTAAATAAATTATTGCTGCATCTTGTTTGTGATTTTGAGTATGGGAAAAATAATTTCAAACTGAAAATGAGGGGTCACAAAGTATTATTACCCTATAAATTCCTGCATATAATATTTCAAATGCATAGACTCATATTTAGTCACAGAGATGCAAGAGGAAAGAAAATAGATGTCACTTGCCAACTTACAGAGCTATAGTCTGTACTTCAGCAAGCTGTCATGCTAAAAAGGAGGGAAAAAAAAGTATTTTTGATCCTTAACCTAATTAATAAAGTTAATGAATGTTATCTGTGATCAACTGTAAATGTTTCTAGAAGACACACTTCAGAATAAAAACAAAATTTTAAAGCACATACTATCAAAGATTGGAACTGCAGGGAACTGGAAGGAACTTCTGGAAGTCAAAGCTGAAAGAAACACTTAATCATATCAGAAAACCCAAAACTCTACTCTCTGGAAACACATTAATTTGCATATCATTCCTGAATTTGAATTAGGTGCTACTTATGCAACTGGTGTCTGCTGTGAGCCAATGATTAGCAAGGAGCAAGGAGAGCAGTGCTGGCTGTAACAAGCAGCTACATGTTGCCTCCAGCATGAGAAGCTGCTGTGCTACCTTAGTACTACTACCTCAGAAAAGACATTGCTTTCAGCTTTAGATGTACAAGTTGCAATTGAAATAGTTGCCTCAAGTTCCTTTGCAGTTAATGAAGAGAAACAGGTCATTCTGAAGCCTGCTCCATCTGACCTACTTTAAATGTCTTCTTCAGGATTTGATGAACTGCATTTTAAAGCTCTTTATCTCCACTGTATGTAGGGATGATACCTGCAATGCAACAGGAAGACCTGTCTAATTAAATGAGGGTATCTACAGGGTGCGTATCCCCATGCTAGTCAACGAATTTTATGTCACTTTATAGCTATCAGGATATAGTATGATTCAACTCATCCTAAAGTAGGTGTTTTACACAGTCAGATGAAATTTCTAACTATGTACTGATTTTGATTTCCACCGATAAGAAAGTGAGACCATGGTAAATGTAGATGCACAAAAATGCGTGGTTAATTCCATTTTCATTTCCTACATTTGATCAGATATATTTCAAGCTTTCCTCAAAGATTCAGTCAAGATCTGACTGAGACAAATGTCTTCTAAATAGCCAAGTCTGAACTTTGCAACCACGATAGACATTTTACTAAAAATATGTGATGGACCTAATTAGGAAAATGTTATTAGAGCTGTATATCTTGCTCAGGTGTACATTTAAGTGCTTATGTTAAAGAAGTGAATCTGTCAGAGAATGATGTAATTACCAAGGAAATAAGTAAGAAGTACTCATAGAAAACCCAACATGTACCTGAGATGGGAATCAGTTCACTGTAATACTCACAGCTGTCATCAGTTCTTCTGTTTCCATTCCTAACACACTGCAGTAGCCTTAACTGTTTAGATAAAATCCAGTTAATTATAGAAAAGAATTATTTTCTTTTTCATGTTCCCAAGAATTACAAAGAACTCTAAAGAATAGAGCTGTTGCTTGTCATGGGGTCTTATCTTTAAGAGTGACACAAGTGTCGTGAATTTCAGAGAAAAGAAGGAGAAGATACCTGTATTGAAGACTTCTGAGAGAGCAGCTGAGGGGAGTATTTGCTCCTCAACTTCAAATACTTACAAGATTACTTTAGACCACGATGCAGTAAGAATTGCATAGGATTTCCTTATAAAAGTGTTTGGTTTGAATTTCAGGGTAAAACAAAAGGAGATAAGCACAGAAATAAGGCTAAAGTTGGGAGATTCTGGCTCTCAAATCTTCCCACAAATCAAGCTTATTTTAAATAGAGCACACTAAGTTGCTGCCAAATTTCATTTCCTGGTGAAAGGAAACTGAAGTTGAAGCTGAGACACTGCTGTAAAGTAAAAGTTTGGACTGTATTTTGATTCTATAAAAGCTAATTCGCTCAGCAGTTACTTTTTCCTGAGCTCGTTTAGCTTTATTTATGATTGCAGCATTATTAGCAAAAACAAACCCCCCCACCAGAATAAGAGTGCTGTTTCCTCCAAGATATTTAAGATGTTTAGCTATTTCATAAGTATCTGCATGACTTTTGTATGAAGAAACAGGTAGGCATATGTTATAGAGGAATTTCACTGAGCAGATTAATTAGCTCTTTATGCTATTTAATGTTATGATAAATTACTTACCAGAAGTTATTAATTAAAGTATTAAAGTCTCATTATTTGTTTGTAATGGGGCATATGGGAAGAGGGAGAGGAATAGGACTTTATTATTAACAAATTTCAGGGAACAGTGAGTAAATTGGATAAACAGAGGAAATATACGTCTGGCTGCTTCCATTTGTTGTATAAATCATTTGATAGTTTATACTTGTTGCAGGAATCCTATAAATACTCACGCATATCCAAAGACATTAGGCTGCTAATACTGTTGGCTGATGGTTAAAATAAACTTTTCCATAGCCAGCTATAGGAAATCAGGGCTTCCTCAAGGGGAGTTCTTGGCTCCTCAGTGTACATCTGTCTTTATTTAGCCACATGTTAAACCCACAGTGTGAATGATCTTGTCAGTTTGGCATATTTTCAATAGTGTAGATTGTACGGGATTTACTTCTTACTGGGCAGATTAAATGCTGTGTGCCACAATGATAGAAGAAGATGAAACCCAGTATCTTTTTTCCTCACCCCTTCCTACATCATGCCTTTAGGGAATAAAAGCTCTTTCATTAAGGGCTGATCTTCAAAACTCATGATTATCCAGGTGCTGAGATGATGTTTGGAGACTAGGGTTGCAGTTTCTCTCACCTGCTTTGTGGTGCTTAGAGTGCATGTTAATCAGTCCAGTTAGTTTCCCATTACCTTTCACAATCTGGATGCAATATGAAATCAGGTGTTTAATTCATCTTGTCAAAAATTATGCTGAAGTGTGCTCAGAGGAGTTTGCCTCTGAATGCTATTGATAATGGTGTTAGATTGCACTCACCTGCAGTGGGAACCCAGATAACTTGTACAGGTGGATATTGATACCATAGGCAGCTCCAGTCATGAGGGAGGGATTTCATTGTGTTCTGTGTTTGCTAGTGTTTCCCTGTGGTGTGTATAGTGGTCTAACTGTTCTTTTGCAATGCAAATGTGGGTTCACTGAGAATACATGGGACTAATCCAATCTGATGGTGGGGAAGGCTTGAATTACTCAGTCAACTTCACCCTCTGAAAGGAAAGGTTGATGCTACTGGGGGAAATATTCATGCTGAATAGCCCTGCAGCTTCTATGTCTTAAAGAAGTATCAGAGATCTTCCAGACAGTTTTCTTCAGGTGACTTATGTATTATGGTCATCTTTCATGAGCAATTTCTCAGTCCAAGTTCTGCCTAGGGATTGTTACATCATTGCTTTTATCAGGCAGAAAGAGTTATAAACCAGAAATTAACTGTGTCCATGGGACAGGGAATAGTTACTTCCATGTGGATCTCAAGTCTGACATGCAAAGGGGACGTGGAGACACAGCACCTTACATGGTACTCTCTGTTTTAATGAAGCAAGTGAGTACTTCTCTAAGGGATTCCATAATTCTTTTTTACTGACAGATGCAAATAAAATCTCTAACAGAAAATCTTAGCAGATCTTCCCTGCTTCTATTGAAGCTCACAGCAGAGCTCAAAGAGACCTTGAAATTTTTTTCAAATTAACAAAGAACACAAAATCTTATTCTAAAGGATAAACATGGATTTTGGGTCTTTGACTAAAGAGAGAAGAGAGAGTGAGATGATATTTCAACAACAGGATGAAAAGGAAAATTCTTGGTCTTGTTAGGCATTTCCTCCTCACCACAGCAGTATAATGACCTTGGGAGAAAGCTAACTAGATCAACAACAGCTTGAATACACTGAAATCTGAAAAATTCCATAGAGTTTGCATTTTGTCTAATTATGCAGAATGTCATCTAGGATGAGGAGGAATGCTGTTCTCAGCTGTGGAAATATTTCTGGTCATTGAAAAGTATTTCAGCTAGGCCTCATCCCCCCAGTTAGAAGTATTAAGTGCCAGGCTGAACCATTTTATTTCTTGATAAACTCTGAGTATCTGCCTATGGAGGGGGAAAATTGTGCATAGTAAAGACATAAAGATGAATTATTACTCAGGAAAAAAGTTTGGAAGTGGAGTGTTGAATATAATTAACAGTTCAGAAGTGGTAAAAATGTGAATAAAAGCTAGAAATTATAATAAAAAATAATGCAAATAAATGCTAGTTATTGTATAGATTCCTGTATTACCTGTATTCAAAATTACTCTTTGAAAAGATAAAGGAGAATAGCACAAAAGATATGACTGCTGACTGACATTCATTCAAGGAGGTGCTAGATTCTGAACTTAATTGCTTCAAAATGGACAGTGGGTTGTGATTAATGTCCATCAAATGATGAATATTTTGTTGGGAAGGTACATGGTATATAATAATTAGTGTTTTTACTGTGAAAAAAAATTATCAGAAGGCTCTGAATGAAATTGTCAGGTAGTAGGTTTAAAGCAAAAATGATGAAGAATTATTTTGTTACAAGGTGCATAGTTTAACTAGTAACTCATTACCAGAAAAAGAATGTGAAGGCTGGATATTAATTTTTAAATTCAGAAACAAGTTGCTGCTTGGAAAGTTCATAAGATGGTGGAAAAGGGAGGTTATACTGAGAGAAGGATACTATTCTACTATATTCCACTGTTCTGCTCAGGTACAAATTTTTTTCTTAATAATCTGCTATAAATGCTAGCAAAGATAATATAGCAGGCTAGTAAAGCCTTTGGAAATAATGGATGTAAATTGGAAGGGGGTAGATTCAGGGTAGGTATAAGAAAGAAATTTTTTACAATGAGGGCAGTGAAACACTGGAACAGGTTGCCCAGAGAGGTTGTGGATGCCCCTTCTCTGGAGGTGTTTAAGGCCAGGCTGGGCAAGGCACTGAGGAGTCTGATCTAGTGGAACGTGTCCCTGCCTATGGCAGGGGGTAGAACTTGATGATCTTTAAGGTCCCTTCCAACCTGAACTATTCTATGATTCTATGATATTCTTGCATCTCATGGTATATACATGTGACATGACTGCTAGATCCAGATCTCCACTCTGAATGAGAAGACGAAAGAGTATAGATATCCCAGACAGGGCTGTGTGCACATATCAAGCCAGAAGAACCTTCTAGCAGTACTATGAAGCAGGCTGTATGTGGTGGGATTTGGCTGTTTGACAGTCATAAAGGAATGTGTGCAATGCAGTAGTAAAAGTCACCAAAATGTTTTCTATTGAGGAAGACAAAATAAAAAGTAAAATAATATTTCTCTCAGAAGTATCTTTCATAACTTTTATGTGTTTTAATATTCCCAGAGAAGACAATTCACCAATGTTTTCTTCCAATCTAAAGTGAGCCCCTAAATATTTTATCTGGTTCAGAAGGTACCTCAGTTCATCTGGAGAAGTTTTAGACAAGCCTGTCCACCCTCTTTGGTGGAGCTCAATTCCAGAGCCTTTTGTAATTTTTTTTAGCATCCAAAGATGATAACTAGGGATTTTTGGGAGTGTGATTCTTCAGGGTGGGTGACACAGGGAATGTCAAGTTTTAGAAAACTACTTTTTAATTATTATTATAGACGTTTGCAAAGCTCTATAAACAAAGAACTTTGTAATTTTAAGATTTCTGCCTAGGTATCAAAGATGTATCAAATATGTATTAAAGATGTCAGCAGTAAGATATTGCTGCTCTTTGTGAATGAGGGGAGGGTATAAATAAATTTTTCACATGTGCACATTCTACATGTTAGATAAGTGATAATGTTTCACAACAAATCAATACTTTTCTTTCTTAGGTTTCTCAAAGAACTTCACACATGAAGCATGTGTGTATGTGTTCAGAAATTCTGCCATATGAAGCCATGTATGTCACTGTTTACTATCAAGCCAGCATAAAAATGGCTCACTTTACAAACACCCTCAGCAGACAGTTTGCTCATGTGGAGTCTGAACAGGCTGACATGTGAAAAACTCACCTGAAAAAAAATTTATCGTGTTCTTGTCCGTGTCTTGAACCAACTGGGTTTCCTCCAGTAGAAATGGTAGAACAGTGAGAATCTCCACAGCTCAGCAAACCAAGGAAAAGTAGAACAAAGCAGACATGTTTTGTCAGTGCCTCCAATAAGAGATTATTGACATACCTGTACTAATGCATACATGCAAAGAAGGAAGAAACACCAAATGCTTTCCTCTTTTAGTATAAAGATGCCCCAAGTGCACCATTCCTCTGTCTGCCAGAAAGCAGCTTTGATTCAGTTCTCCTCTAGGTTTCACTAATAATTCATTATTACAGAATCAAGAATAGTTGGGGTTGGAAAGGACCTCAAGGATCATCCAGCTCCAACCCCCTGTCCTGGGCAGTGACACCTGCCACTAGACCAGCTTGGTCAAAGCCCCGTCCAGCCCCTGTTCTTTAACACTTCCAGGAATGGGACAGCCATAACTTCTCTTTTATCTGTAAAGATAATAAAAAGCTGAGCTACTGTTGAAATACTGTTAGCCTGTCAGCCTTCATTTTCTTCTCACCTCCCCAACCTATGAAGCATATGCTGGAGTTAGAGTATGGTGGAGACAACTTTCCAAAAAGCTGAGATAAATCCTAGAGAAGCCAGAATTACCATAAATTCAAGATAGTACTTTATCCTGGACTGGAGCAGCATAACTTCTGTTTATCTGTTACCAAGGGAGGTGATTAAACAGCAAAAGTAATGTTGGTGGTTTCAGAAGTAGCAAACAGAACAGAGAAATTTTGTCTGGGAGGAACTACTGGCTGAGTGGAGATGAACTCTCCTGGGGTAGCTCAGCAAAATGAAAACAAAGGTGGCAGGGAAATTACTACAGTCTCTAAGGAGCAAAGAAAGAGAACTGAAAGTACAACAGCTACTCAATAACTGTGTATGAATCTGCCACATATATATTTTGTCTGGAAACAACAAGAACTACAAGACACAAAGGTAATTCAGGAGTACTCTCTTACAGAGCAACGAGACTTTCACACCCTTAGAAAAGACTTTCTGCAATGGCTGCTGCTGATGTAAGAATCAGGGCCTTTGTGGCAAAAAATGTTGTCTTCTGATCCACAGAAGTCTACCAGAACTTTAGCATCGTAGGAACCATGTATCTACTCAAAGTAATTTCTCCACTGGCATTTCTCTTCCTCTTCATTGTGTCTGCCCTTGAGGCTGAGACTGTGACTGTAGATGCTTAGCCAGCACTACTCATTACTTAATCGTGTTTGAAGTACTGCATTAAAAGACTACAAATATCATTGCAGTAAACTTAGTAGAGAATCAGAGCTTACGTTTTCCATATTGTCCTAATTTTGACTTCCTCTGCAAATTATAAGTTACAAATTATAACTTTATTATAATTTTTTTTCTAATTCTATTCACTAAAACTGTGAGATACTCCACTTACTCTGTGTACACATATTTATGCTGAATTAGAGAATACGAGCAGACCACATGGCCAGCTCTCCAATCAAACAGTCTTATGACCTTCTTGTTGGAGTTTCTTCTTCCTGGTTTAGGGGACAGCAGGATAGAAAGCACTGCAAGGTAGCCTCACTGGACATGTATTCACTGCTTGTGTGCCTGCAGTTGCAGAGACAACTTTATTGAT
This sequence comes from Turnix velox, assembly GCA_013400935.1. Taxonomy (NCBI): domain Eukaryota; kingdom Metazoa; phylum Chordata; class Aves; order Charadriiformes; family Turnicidae; genus Turnix; species Turnix velox. Next base: position 48,024 of record VZTY01020752.1, read on the forward strand.
CATTTATCGTGACCATCATAGCTTGATATACTCAGGATATTCCTAAGGGAGCATCCCTCTCCCCCAGAAGGAACTCCTTCACCCTCTTTTCATTCAGTGGTGGCTACTCCTATGCTGAGCAGCTGCTGTTGCTGAGCCTATGCTGGAATGAGAGTACAAAAGTTATTTAGCTCCCCTCAAAACTAGATTGCATGACAAAACTTACATAGAAATAGGTCTATAAACAATGTGCAATTCTAATCAGCCAGCCATAAAAAGTAATTAAAGAGGTAGTCTAAATCAAAACAAAGCGCATGGAATTTTAAATAGACAGTCTATATGTATTCATGTCCATATTCATGTCCTTTAACTAAGTAATTCACAATCACTTGGTTCCTTTAACTACATATTAAATCTTGCATCTTCTACACAGTTAGCAGTCATATAAACACACAGATTGAATCCATTCTCCTAAAACTCTTTACTTTAAACCCACTGAAAGGATGGGAGGAACTGCCAATAACAAAGCAGCAACTTGACTTCCATCAAATCATAGGAAAAAGCATTTAGCTGGAAAACCCCTCAAATGCTGTCTAGGCCAAACCCCCTGCAGTACACAGGATCATTATGCACTAGATCAGGTTGCCCAGAGTCTCATCAAGCCTTGTCTTGAATGTCTCCAGGGTTGGTGCCTCCCTCACCTCTCTTGGCAACCTCTTCCAGTGTCTCACCATCCTCATAGTGAACTTTTTTCCTAATGTCTCTTCTAACCTTTCCCTGTACAAGTTATAAACTACTGTTCCTCATCCTATTTCTACATTCTGTGGTAAGCCTCTCATGAAGACCCCCTTCAGGTACTGATAGGCTTCAATGATGGCTCCCTGCAGCCTTCATTTCCTCCATGCTAAACATCCCCAACTCTCAGCATGTCCTCGCAGGAGAGAAGTGCTCCAATCAGCTGATAATCCTTGTGCTCTACTGTGGACCCACTCCTACACCTACATTCTTTTTGTGCTGAGGGCTCCAAAGCTGGGTGCAATACTCCAGGTCTTACAAGAACAGGGTGGAGAGGCAAAATCATCTCTCTCTACCACTTTTTTCATGGAGCCCAGGATACAGTCGGCCTTCTGTGAGTGCACACTTTTGGTTCATGTTCACCAGCACCTTCAAATCCTTGTTCACTGGACTGCTCTCTATCTTGTCATCCCCCAGCCTGTATTGATGAGGATGTCCCAACCCAGGTGCAGTACCCTGGGATAAGGGCACTTGTCCACTTTAGACTTTGCACAGGCCCACCTCTTGTAGCCCGTCCATTTCCCTCTGGATGATGTCCCATTGACTGCACCACTCAGCTTGGCATCATCTGCAAACTTGCTGAGGATGCACTCCACTTCACTGTCTATAGCACTGATTAAGATATTAAATGGCACCCATCCCAGTATGGATCCCCAAGGTACAACTTCTCCAGTCACTCCTCTCCATTGTAACATCAAACCATTGTCTGCACCCTCTGGATGTGACCATCTGCACAGTTCCTTATCCACCCATGAAATATGTATCTCTCCAACTTTTAGTGAACTCTCTATCACAACAAATCTATTGTTCACTGGGTCCTTGGGACCAATAGGGATGAAGGATAATAATTTGCTCCTCTGAAAGAGCAACCTCTGAAATGGTCGCCAGTCTCTATGTCTCATCCACTTCCTGTCCATACAGATGCTAGCTATACAGGTAACCTGCAGATTTAAGCCTACATCATGCATAGCTGAGGCTCAATGGGCCTCCTCTCTTATCAAAAAAGGTGGGTCTTCCCTTGAGAATTGCCACAGTGGTCTAGCAGCAGGGGTAGGCTCACTGGTTTTCACTTTCATTCAGCTGTGACACACACTCCCAAATCCTTTCAAGAGGTGGTAAATGTTGGGTTGAATTCACCTACATGGATTAACAGAGCAATAATCTGGCAACCCTCAGTATCTCCTGATAGGTCCCAAAAGACCAAGTCTTGTTAGTTCATCTTCTCTCTGCGTTTGTCTTTGATTCACTCCTCCTTTCATCTTTGGCTAAGCTGTTTTCATGGCTTCAGAAAACATTTAGTTTCAACTTGCTGTGCATCTTTTATCCAAACACAGATACCAATTTAACCTAGCAATGTGCTCTCTACTCTGGGCATTTTGGGGTTAATCTGAGATGTTGTGATCAGACAGTAACTGCTGCAAAGCCTTCCCAAAACTTTGTAGACAAGGAAGTGATTTTTTTATATTTGCTGCTGAGTCTCTGCTGGTTATAACTCAAAGCAATGCACCTGGATGCAATTACACTTGGGTAACTACACTTGATTGATGTATTTCACTTGGTGGGGACCCTACTTGTTTCATTGTAAAGATTAGAGGGTGATTCAGCATTCATGAGAAAATGTGTCAACAAAAGGTTAGCTGAACAGTGCTAGGAGTGGAGCCATATTGGGAGCAATGGAAGGAGGAAATGGACTGGATTTATTGTCTGCATTAAAGATATTGTGGGTCCCATGGATACCAGGAGTGTCACAGAGACACAGCTAATAGGATTTTTATTGGATTATTGTTGGGCTGTTGCACCTGCTTCTGAAGGGGATGATGTAGTTGGTTTTCTGGCCTAATCCTTGAATAAATACACAGAAAGGAGCCACAGAAGCTGGAAGCTCCAATATGAGTCTTTAAGAAAACTTTTACAAATGCCTCAAATCAATTTCCAGAAAGCCACCAGTGATTGAGTACCCCTTCTGTCCCTTTGTAAATGGTCCTGCATAGAAAATACATTGTTGAATTGAATGAAAACACTGAAGACCTAACTCACAAGCCTATTTCCCCCAACTTGCAGATCTAGGGTAGATTGTATTGACATTAATTAGGAGGGAGGTAGCTTTCTTTTATTTTTAAGGAAAAACTATGTAATTCTTGATACCACCATACTTCAATTTTTTTTTAGAATAACTTTTTACAATCCATTTGGTCTTTTATTTTCCCTTGCCCTAGTGTGTTAGATATCAATGCTTTCCTCCTCTGCAGACTGCTTCAAACCATATTTATTTGTATCTAAGGTATAACAAGATTTTGATAAAAATTCAAAGTGAATTCTGGTCATTTCAACTCCTGTAGAACTGGCACACAATCTGCCTCTATACTTCACATTCAGTAAACCATTTCTGAGCTCTCTGTTTTTCTTTTCACTTATGCAAAGCAGTCAGAACACTTTTTATCCCACAGAGAATTAAGTTAATGAGGAAAAAAAAGGGAGTTTCAATCATCAGTACATTTTCATTTCCATCACTGGTTTACAAGGAGACTGGACATCAGAGAAACTACAAAGTTATTTAAATGGAGGTGACTAGATAAACACATTCTGGTTTGATTTAAAGGTGTCTAATTATGATTTAAGTAGGTTTGGATGAATAGTTTGTAGTAAGTAGTCTCATTGTCTCATTTCTTAGTTCAGTAGTTATTTGCAAAGGGAGTCAAATTATTCCATTCTGGACCTTATCCAAATCTCTCTGTAGTTAATGGAAAGAAATCAATAAATTCTGGATTAAGGTAAAAACTATATCTTATTGAATAATACTTATATTATGACTTCTTCACAAGAATGCCTCCCTAAAATCTTGTATTTTTAAAACATGTTGTAGTTCTGTCCCTACATAACAGAATGCTATGACTTTTCTGTCTTCAGTTTATCTGCAAAGATGTCACCTCCTAAAATTTTCGACTACTGTGAATATTTTACATCTTTTACTTTCAAGATATTATTTCAGAAAGTCATTCTGCCAGATGGATAGAAAGCTGAGCTTGTGAATCTCTGAAGTCAGCTACTTAAGCCTCTAAATGAATGATGACCTCTCAATTTTGGTATATGTTATCAGCAAGGATTACAATCAGTGACTTCTTCATTTTTTTTTGTCCTTCCTCTTTTTAATCTGTTCCATCAGAGTTGCTACTTACTTGCCTATATACTATTCTCATCTTCCAAGAACTCAACTAACCCAGAGCTACTTCTAGCTGTACTGTAGAAAATCATGAACTAATAGAACTATGGAATGGTTACAGTTGGAAAAAACTTTAAAGATCACCTAATTCCAACCCCTCCTGCCATGGGCTGGGGCACCTCCACAAAATTTTATGACTGAAGTCTGAACTTTTGGATCCTTTCCTTATCAATGAATCAATTACTTTCTCAGGTTTTATTTTTAGTTATATTTTTTAGCCTTTTGGACCATTACACTCTACTAATTTGCAAGTAACTAGTTCTACATTTCTCATGCTTTTGTTTCCTTATGTCCTTTTCTTCATGCATTATTAGACAAGCAGTGTGGTCTGCTGGTAGTAGGATGAACTGTGCCTCAATAGTGGCAAATTTCTGATTCTGATAATGAATGAAAGCCTGTAGATGAAAGACATATTTTATGTGATTGAAAATATGTCTTGTGTTTAAAAAGATATGATTACAACTCTAGGCTACATTTTGAGGCTGTGTATGTCTTTGTGATCAATTCCTCATGCGTAAGAAATGCATCACTAACAATAACTTTGGTGATGTTGCATAAGAATTTAAACCAAGAGTAAAAAGATAAAAGAATAATTTTCTCAGATGAGGAGAATTCTTTCAAAAGCCTTCTTGTGTTTTGTGCTTGCTATCCCATTAATATGCTGCTGCCAATTCAGGACCAATTGAGTGAAATCTATTCCATCACGATGCCAGAATTTTCCCTGATATGGTATTTGCCATTGGTAAATAGCTATCCCAAGAACTTCTGCTGAAGGATTTTGGAATTTATTTTAATTTTTAATGGCTCATGACAATAACAACATCTAAAAATAACTCATAATTTTTCTGGATTAAGATACATAATTTTAAGATGTATTTCAGAAGTACAGTTTTGCACCCTAAGTATGAGAATGTATAAAATTTGGCATAAATAATTTAGACAAGGCATTATGTAATTTGAAGTACTGTTAAGGAGTAAAACCTACTATTTTTGTTACTCACTTACTTGGATGATATTTTTATCTACACACAGTATAGATGCATACTTACATTCTGATAATAATAGATTTTTATAATTAGTAAAAATGAGGGAAGAAAATGTGTCTCATCCTGAGTCAGGTGAAATGGCTGACTTCTGCAGCTGCATTATGAATATCAAAGTGGCCTGAAATTACTGGCTCAGGAATATAACTCCAAGACTTACAAAGCAAGTAAGGCAAATTATGACCGTAATGTTTCACTGTTTCTGTTCTTCCACGTGGAAAATGCAGAATCTGAATTCTGAACTCATTATCTCACTAGCATGCACATAATATTTAATAGGCAAGCTTGAAGATGTGATGTTAGAAGACAATTCAGAGCCAATTATCCGAGCAAGAGATCTGTTCCAAATTTACTAGAGGAAAAGAAGTTGTCTAGATAATGGGAAGAGGGCAAGGTACTGAATTACTCCACAGATGACCTGTCTGTTTTGGCAATGAGATGGTTAGGAAATTGATTGTAATTTTTAATATGCTGTGGGACTCAGTCAAGGCAGAATAAACACAGAAGTTGGACACACTTAAATTGAAAATGTTAAAAAAGATCTTCAGTGAATCAATTAGACGGCTCTGTCACAAGTTCTTAGAGTTCCCTTACCAGCAAAGATGTTTTTACTAAGGTTGGAACTGGTGTGGATATATCTGCATTACACTAAGTAGGCACACCAACTCTATGACTCCAGACACTTCATTGAAGCAGGTAGTACTAGAAAAAGCAGCAAAGGGAAGAAGAGAGTTGTGTACAACAATGGAAACCTGCCCATGGAGTAATGTAGCTCTGATTTTGTGTGAAGTTACTGCCTGTAAAATCTGCCAGTTCAATATCCCTTGAGAACAGTTAATTTATTGTCTACAAAGAGATAGGAGTATCCTAACAAGTATCAGCCCTGGTAAGAGACAATAGGTTATAAAATGATAATGCAGTATTAAGGACACATTTGTTTTGAACAAGACGCCACCTTATATTAAAAAGAAAAGTTTATTTTTCACTAAAACTCCTCCCTAGTACTGCCTTTTTCTTCTCTCATTTGAAGTTTTGACTATTTCACACCTCTAATTCCAAATATAAATAAAAAGTCTACTACTAAAACCCATTGACTCATAATGCTCACTAATATTGCTCCTGAGAGAATAGTAGGGTCATTAGCAAAACACAGTCATCACATCTATGGTCCTCTATGGCCTCAGCCAAAGTGTGTTGCTCCCACAGGGGTTGTGAGCTCATTCAGATTTCTGCCAGTTTCCAGGATCAAACTCATGAGTTCAAAGGATTGTCTTGACAATTGCCTGGCAATTCCAGTGCTCCTGTTCCTAGGTACAAATGAGCAAATGCCTCAGACATGATGCAGGGTAAGCTTCCAGAGTTAATAAGCTTCCAGAATCACTCTTAAGAGACAGAAATTAAAATCCAGATAAACACATTTATAAAGCACTAACATATCTGTGATATATAAGATGTATTTTCCTCCATGACAACAGAGGGAGACTAGGAGTCAAACTTTGAATTTTACAACTAGATAATCCATACAAAGTTAGGTGAGATGAGTTCCAGACTGTAAGCGATATTTCATGAGGCAATTCATACTGTCTCCCATATAGAATCATAGAATCATAGAATCATAGAATAGTTTGGGTTGGAAGGGACCTTAAAGATCATCGAGTTCCAACCCCCCTGCCATAGGCAGGGACACCTCCCACTAGACCAGGCTGCCCAGTGCCCTGTCCAGCCTAGTCTTGAACACCTCCGGAGAGGGGGCATCCACAACCTCCCTGGGCAACCTGTTCCAGTGCTTCACCACCCTCACTGTAAAAAATTTCTTCCTTATGTCTAGTCTATATGTTCTCATTTTGTTTATATATTTGCTTTGCAAAGAATTGGGTTTAGTGTTTAGCTGCAATGCAGAATTGCAAGACAAAAGTCCCTGATGATCACCATTAGTGATATGTATATCATAGGATGAATACAGAACTTTCTGACTTGTAAAAATGGCAGCATGGTCTGCACAATTACTCATGCTCCAAACACATAAGTCTGTTCTGTGCTGTCAAATAAGCCAGTATAAACCATCTGCCTAATGCTGACTGTGTGGCTTTTTCTCATCTTAAGATGTGGTTACATGATAATGATCTGCTGCAATTAACAACCATCTCGATTTCATCTGGGCTGATGAAATAGGTACATTGCATGTATGAGGTGAATCTGAACTGTCAGTTTACAAAATAGGACATTTCTTAGAAAATTCTTAGGAAATCTTGTGCTGAGGTTACATTTGCTGACCAGTGTCAAAAGGTTCATGAACACTTCAGCAAATATAGGCAAAGTATTTATGGAGCTTGGTCCAAATTTTAAAAGAGAATGTGCCTTATCTTCTGAGTTAAAAAGCCACGGGTATAGCTAATGTGGGCTGGAACAAAGATACATTTTGAGAAACGTTCGTATTTCTTCATCATTTTGTTGCATGAAAAGCAAAACTATTCCTTCAATTGCTTTAATTTTAGTATCATTAAACTGGTTCACACCTGAATTTTGGATAGCATGTCTGGCTCATAGACAGTATGAGAGAGATTGAATTAAAAAATATATAGCATATGTGGAAATGACATTATCAGTATTATATACTAAAGTAAACCTCACAGTTCTCAATGACATTAAGATGTTTATCAGTTTCTGTGTGATTTATTTCTTCTTTGTGTATATTTCTTTAAAAATCCATGTAATTATGAATGCTATTAAAATCTTATAATGGATTCAATATGCAGCCTTAAATTTCAGAATTTCTCAGTACACTCACTGACAGTTTATTCAATTACTAATAAAAAGTCAAGCAATATTTTTCAACTATCTAATTTTCAACTTTTTACTATCTTAATTTCAATTTTCACCTACCTTTGAGGCAAAAAAGCACTATTTTGTACAATGCAGAAGGAAAACACAATAATCTGATTAAAGGAAATAAGTCTAATGAGAAAATGAACACTCAAATTCTGAGTCCATAAAAGATCAGTTATATATATTTTTTATGGTGACAGAATTCAAAATATGAACTTTCCTGTTGAAATGTGTGACTTAAGCCACAGGTGTAATTTATGTTATTTTATTGGAGAATCATTGTTGGTAACTGAGCAACTTTTTTTTGATAAAAAGTAGTACTAAATAGTACTAAAACTATATGATTGGCTGAACAGATTGTGAGCCAGCTTTTTCAGTAGAGCCTTGGAATTTTGTTAACAGATAACTAAATGGAATAGCATGAGAGAAGGTCTACAATGAAGACTTATCTTTGAACAACTGATGAAATGGCTAAAATAGCAAGTAAAGCAGCAGTCTAGAATTTTTGCTTTGTGCAAACCTGAACTGTATTTCAAATTCAGAAAGGTTTGATTGGCATCCTTCCTCCTCACTTCAGCATTGTTTTCCAGTTTGCACTATTGCCTGGTTTTGGTAGAGAATAAGAACTCACACACAGATAAATTCTGTAAAAGCATTTCAGTCTGCATATTCTCTTAGAAAACACAGAACTTTTCAGCATCTTTTGAAAAATCAAAAAGCTCAGACAGATTACAGTTTTCCTTCATACTAGCCTTCCAACAGACATATTAATTTGCTCTCCCATCCTCGGCTTGGGTGTTCAAGCAACAGGGCTATTTTTTCTCTCCGTAAATACTGATTAATGATTTCTGCTCAGATGATCTCCTTTCCTTCCATCTTCAATTAGAAGGAGTGGGTATGAGCTTAGCTCTGCTGCCATGTGCTTATAAGTGCTTGTGCGTTTACATGCACTCGTGGCGAAATGTGCTTTGACAGCCCCCTGCTAAGGCTTCTCCCAGACTAAGGAATTGTAAGCAGCTTTGGACTGCTTGACCCTGCTGGTTCATCATTTATGATGTTCAAAACATGTACATGGCCAATTTGAGTTCATCTAAACACTTAAGAAGAAACTCTTCAATTAAAGATGGTGCTAAGTGACACTGACAGTAACTCTCTTACCAATACGGTGTGGCTAAATCACCATCAGATGCTGGGAAGAGTGCTCTTCTCTTCATAAAACAAATCAGAGAGCACTGCATTTAGAGCAGCTCTTTCTTAGAACTCATTTTTCATAACCTTGAAAGGAAAAAGGAGCTTACTATCAAATGTTCCAGGAAGATTTCACTGCAGAGTTTTGCTTGGGATGTAATTTCCTAATGCCTCAGGTTCAATGGAAAGAAAAATACGTTTATGTACAAAAAGGAAAGATACCACATTTTTTCAGTATCAATCACAGAATGCTTTATCATTTCAGTAAATGATGCTATATAATCTTTGTGTCACATCAAACACCAAAGCAATAAATTCACTGGGGGATATTTACAGGGCTATCCAAGCTGAATTGAAATGTCTTCCACTCCTTTTCTTTTTTCTAAATTGCTACATTTACTGCCTGCTGTAGAAAGGGGAAGCCACCAATTGATTTCTAATTCTGCAAACCCCAGGGTGTAAATGTGATTAGCGGTAATTGGAGAAGTTCAGCAACTGTTAATTTCTCCTCTCTTTGTTGTTTTTCCTATTTAAAATATTAACGAAATGCGTATGTAGGCCAAAACTGACTCCAATGCAGCTGAACAAAGGATACATATTTAATCAGAGCTGTGGGACCCCGATGCGGTTGTCTGAAACAAATGTGACATGTGCTTTCTCTCAAAAAAAAAGTCAGGCAGCTAATAAACAGCATCAGTATTTTGTTGTAATGTGCATTGTCTACATGATGTTGAATTTAATGGCATTACACTGTGTAAAAAAGCCAGAAGTACACTGCTAAATTTGTCTTCCCCAGTTGGCTGTCCCTGAGGAGATTATAATGCAGGCAGTGGCTTTGTTTGTTGCATGCATAAGCGTGCACATGTTCCTAAGTTTTAAGTTGTTAAGGAAGGTGGTGAGAAGAGTTGTTAACTCCTGCCTGGCTGGGTATCTCCTTAGAAAGAAGAAATTTTATTGAAGCATCAAGTAATTACAAAAAAAAGTTTTGCCTACTGCTACAGGATGACTCCCATTTTTTTTTGTTGTCTCCACCTATAGGCACAAAGGTCTGTTAATTTATTTTAACAAGGAAATGGCACTTATTTTTCAACTCTAGAGAGCAACTTATGCTTACCTTTAGTCCCTATCATTAAATATTTTTCTTTTTTAACCTAGGACTAAGAAGGTCATGGTTATTCCTACTTAAATTTGTTTGAATATCTCAGGAAGACAGCTGGAAGCCTTTGTTAATTTGGCATGGATAACTCACTCTGAGATGGCTAAAGCCAAGTTACATGGATTTCTAACTCTTTTGAAACAAGAATGTTATCTGGAAATGCCTGGGAAAGGATTCAATCAGTTAATAGAGATGTTACCTGACAATGCAAAAAAATATGCTCCTTGGCAATATTCTTTTTTCACAGAAATGATCCATTGAGTAGTGGTGGGGCTACATGGGTCTTAGAATTAGTAAAGCTAAAGATCACAGCTGTGCTAGGTACTGAACTCCACTTCTGAAATGTTCTGGCACTTTCATGTCAGGAATTTTTATTCCTGCATCATCCTAAAAGATTACTGATATTGAAGAGGAGGACCGTAAAACAGATATCTTGGAAAGACATGAACACACTGGAGCTTCTCCAGTGTCAAGTGGCCCTCAGCTATAGAGCTCACATGGAGAGCAGCCATGACTTTGCTGTATGTTCTACCAGAGAGGGAGCCACAAGTGTTCAGTTTATAAGTCTCAAAGGAGGTCAGTATTAAACAAAATCCTTTTTAATAGCCCTAAAAACTATTCTTAAACAGGTTTTACTCCTATAGTGAAAGCTGTTCTCTTCTTGTAGTGGAGAAGCATCAAATAATTGCAAAAAAATTCTCACTATTTTTTTGTCTACACAAGATTAGAATAAAAATATTTTGAATAACTCCTCATGCACATTGAGTGATGCTTAAGAGATTAAGGGGTTAGGAGTTTTAGATGTTCAAATGCAGAAGCATTCGTCTTCCAGTCTGGGAATATCTGTCTGTCTTGGACTGATCCAGTAATTAATACCTTCATAAAAGGTATATTTTTGTCTTCTTGATTCTTCTTGTCTGTTCTGCTCTTTTGACAGCTGAGGAAGTAAGACACAACCTGAGCTCAGACAGGGTGGCCATAGCAATGTGAAAATTCAGATGATATATGAAGGGACACACAAAATAGATTTGCATCACATTGTGATGTTCTTGTTCTGACACCTCTTGATAATGTATAAATTTACTTTGTCATTAGTTCCATATTTCTTCCACTGTAAAACACAACTTTGACTTCTTTTTCAAAGAAAGGTCGAGAAAATCATTGTCCTTTTGCTCACTTGACCACAACCAAACTTGTAAGGATCCCAGGCATCATGAGGCGAATAAATCTTCCATTTTTCAGTATTTTGAATTGTGTTTGGCATTACTGGTTTATTTTCTTTCAGGAGGAAGACTTGACTTGAAAAAGACAGCTATTGCTAAAATGAGAGATACTAATACAGCATTAATATACAGTAATAAAATACAATAATTATACAACAATATAGTATCTATTATAATTGAATTTGAAGTATGCATTTATAGATATTAAAAATAAACATTTTTTTAAAAAAATAATGCATTTGCATACACATAACAACACATACACAAATACCCCTCTACAATATTTTCCACTGAACAAATCCTGAGTATGGGATGAGCTACAGGTGGGAATACTCTCTTTTTTCATATAAAAATCCAATGCTTGATGCTATTTATTTAATGATTAATACTTCCAAGCCCCCTTTTTTATGTGTAACAGAGAAATTTTTCCCTCATATCTTCTCTGGACTACATCCCAGATACATAGAGGCATCAAAATTGAGAGCATAGGAACCTGGAAGCTTGGCCCCTTGCAGGTTTTTTATCTGTTACAAAGATAGAGCTGTCTGAGAGTTTTATTTCCTCTTCCAGCTGCTGTTAAAAACAATTTTTGGATAGGACATTTTAACCCAGTGACACACTATCCAGCACTGTTCTGCACGTGGATCACCTAAATTTGGCTTCAGGGGAACATTTCAGATGATACTGCTGACTTATTTCCCTGGTGCATGCCCTTTTCTTAGGCTCTCAAAAGCTGACACTCTGCACAGATCCACCTGTGACTTGAGTTACTTTTCAGAAATATATGTTTTTTCTCTGCTGATAACTGGAATAATGCATGTAGTATGTATGAAATAAGTGAACCAAAACTGTGGCTCTGCAATTATCTGAGAAACAGATACACTCTTAAGCCACATCTGAGCAAACCAATCACCCATTTCCTCCCAGAATATCTTATGGAAGACCACTTGCCTCATTAAAGGATTGCCCCAAAGGCCTAAGAATATTCACCACATGATGTTCCCACATGCAATAAAAGGAGATAAACCTCCCCAGAGTATGAATCAAATTACAACACTCCAAATGTCTTTCTCACTTCTCCATGATTCATGAAAGAAGACTAGGAAAATGACAAGTTTGACTCGGCTGGCTTAGCTTCAGATACCTAAATCACCTGTAGATATTTGTCAGGGCTTATCCCTCTGAGGTTACACTGATATTTGGAAGAAGGCTCATTACTACAGTCAATGGAGTCACTGTTCATCTTATGAAGTGCATAAAGAATATCTGGTCATGTGAAGAACACTGCATTGACTGCAAGGACTGTCTTTCTAGGGCAAGTGACTTGGATGTGAATGCCTAGACTGTAGATAACTGAGATGGGAGTCTGACAAAAACACTTCCATATCCCAAATGTAATTCTTTTTTTCAAAGTTAAACTTATTGTCATAAATTTTGTTTAAACTCTACTTCTCTAAATTACATTTTTTTAAAAAACGAAAATAAATCCATTCACTTTTCAAATCCATCCTTTTTTCCCCAGTTTCAGTAGAAGAAATAAAGGGGATGACAGTAAAAGGGAAGCATTTTTCAAATAGGATCTTGAAAGAAACAACCGTTAAAGCTCCTTTGATCATGAGAAAAGTACAGCTCTTCACTGGATACAGTAGTAGTGAAGTAAATGAAGTTTAATGAAGTGATATTATAATAAATCTCAGTCTTTTTAGAATAGTATCCAGATGGAAAATGCTGTATGAAATGCTGGCCTTGTAACATTCCCAAGAAAAAACAGCTAAATAGTTTATTGAAGCCAGAGGTCTGAATTTTCTCCCATAGCCTGTATCCCTCTCTCCTTGTTTCTCTTACATTAGCCATTATACTCCTTCAATCAGTTGTCTGCCCCATTCAATTGTCTCCCCTTTCAGGGAGTGCTCTTACTAATCCTTTTTATCATGGTAACCTTCAGCTTGTTTGGAGACGTCTCATAGGAAATCATTTTTCTTCTTAGTAATGAAAAGGCAGCTCTAAACAGAAAGCATGCAGGAAAATGAAGTTAATAAAGATGCTGAAAGCTATTCATACCCGAGTGGGCCATTGATACATCTATACTGCTGAACAAAGGACGTCAAGGACCAATTTCTGGCCCAGGGGCTGTGTGACAGTAACTGGTTCACATCCATATTTCTGCTATATCTCTGTCCCGCAGAATTGTCTTGCAAAGAGTTCATTGTCCTGGTCAAAAGCCAAGCCAAAAAAGAGCTGTGAGTTAAGTGGCTTTAGTTCTTACACTTTCTTTTCTATTAATTTAATGATGTCCTATTAATTTAATGAGGTCCAAAAAGCTAATCCAAATGAGAGATGCCATCCCTCCTCTCTCCAAAGGAAGGAGAGGAAGAAAAGCAGCAATTTATGAGTTTAGAAAAATTCTTAGCTATAATAGATAATTAAATAATAAATTAAAAGAGAAAAAAAAGTATACAAAGTATACAAAACTGCATCAAGCTCCCAGGATGATGATCGGATCTCCAGCAGGCACAGGGAAGGTCTCATGCTGGGGTCAGTACAGTCAGGAGCTGGATTTTAGATCTGGAATCAGGAGTGCCTGGATCAGGATCAAAGGAAGATGAACAGACAGAGTCTTTCCTAGATGCTGGACCACGAAGAAAGAGACCTGACCCTTTGATCCCTCAGCTTTTATACTGAGCATGGAGCAGATGGGATGGAATACTACTGTTGGTCTATTTTGGGTCACCTGCCCTGCCCTCTCCTCCTTGCAGCTGGGACTCCTCTAAGTCTTTCTGCTTTTTACCCCCAGTGGGACAAATGACAAATTTGCTGACTTTGATTACCATAGTGATAAATGAAAATAAAAGCCTCTTGCATCCCATTCTTTGGTATAATCAGGTCTTAACAGTCTGAGAGCAAACAGTTTCTTAACAGTGTGATGTTAACTTCAGATTTTTGTCAGACAGAAGAGGCTTGGCTGACAAGTGAAGCTACAAACTATAAGTCCTTCTTTATTTTACTTCAGACCAGGACAAATGGTAAAGATGAACACTGTGTCTCTTACTCAAGCCGTATGTAAAGCTATGAAATATACGAATGATTTGTAAACATGGATTATAGACAGATGAATAGCACCTGGCTACAATACTGTCCACTAGTCAACACAATAAGCTAAAAACAACTTTTCTCCCCTGTGTCTCTTATACACCATAATTTCATAACAGCTTTTAGTCAGCTGTCAAGCAACCACAGAGGTAGATACTACATAGCCTTGCATGCAAATAATTTTAGAAAAGTTTATACTTCTGCTAATATGTGGATTTTACTTTTTTATCTAAGTATTCATAAAAACACTGGACTTCAAAGCTGATAGAAAAAAACCTGTTTCACCATAAAGAAAACCTTGGTAAAAAATAAATGCTGGATCTTTTGTATAAGATTTTTAACATGAGAGGAAACATACTTTAGAGCTCTTCAGCTTCTGTTACAAGTGGTCTCTGCCTTTATTTGTCAATTTGCCTATTTTCTCACTTCTTACAGACTGCTCCACCCACTGCTTCTCCCTAAAACAACCATAAAATTGCATTTACAGCTAATTGGTTATGCTGAGAAACACAATTTATATTCTTTCAGCAAGGCTGCCTCTTTCTAAAAAGAATGGTCTCTCACTGCTGCTTTTTTTACCTGGCATACTAACCCTGCTCCTTCAACCCTGCTCCTCCAAAATTGCAAGTATGATAAATATGTCAAAACCATTCACATCAAACCCATGTGATATAAGTTAGTATTTTGGCTTCTGTTGACAACCTCTGTTCTCTTTCACACAGTTGTTTCCATGTAGCAGTACAAAACTTTTTATTTTGCCCTTTTTTGCTTTTCCCCCAAGAGTAGAAACTGGCATTTCTATTTCTAGTGAAACTGAAAGTCTTTCCTTCCTCTGTATCTCTGTGTCTGTGTGTTTATGTGTATGTGTGTGTGTGTGTGTGGGTTCATTTGCACAGGTGTATTTTTCTTGTCTGGAGCTGTCTTCAAGACCTGGGGAAGCCTTCTGTACAAACAAATCTTTGTTTCACAGTGAACAAACTATAGATTTTCTATTCATGCAAACCCCAGATATTTAGCTAGAACAGATTTCTTCCCCACCCCAATAAAAGGTTATCACAAGAAAAATGTCAATATTTGTTGTCCAAAAGGTGCTTGTTTAATGGATTTTAAATTACAGAGTATGGAAAGTGTTCACATATTGTACACCAAGCTGACACTGAAGAAATTAGTCTTCAAATACCAAATATAGTATAGTTGTAGTGATTACTGACATTAAAACTGCAGCATTTATCAGTGGTCCTGTGGACTACAGAACATCCAGACAAGTCTAAGAAGCTCAGAATCCTGCTATCAGGTAGTGATGGAAGAGATGCTTATGAAAGCTGCCGTGGCCACCAGAAAGGAGCTGCCTCAACAAGTCACTCTGAACTCCAGGAGAGGATTTAGGATGTCCTCTAAAGACAGGCACCTAACTATGGATCTCAAAGCAAAGCCTACTTTTATTCAGTGTTTCCTGAGATGCATCTCTCTTGAAGTCAGAGTGCCAGCCAGGGGCAAAGGTGCCCTTAAATCACATAAATTGAATAGGGATGCAGATGGTTAATTAGTAACTAAAAACTCTTTTCAGTCCCTACCTCCACCAGAGATGAAACAGAATTCAGTTCTGATGGTCTTCATCTTGTAGAGTGTCTCTTACCCATGAAGGTACTGCAAGCTCTGAAACATATTCACCACTCTTCTTTACAACCTACACACTCATCCCAATCTGCAAAGGAATATGTCCTAAAATGCAATTTTTAAATGTTTTCATAGCTTTAAGGCTGGGTGGAGGAGGAAAATCATTGTAACAATGTAGTTAAACCAGAAGCTTTTACCCAGGGTTGCCTGTGTTCAAACCAATACCTTAAATAGGAGTAATAGCACTTAGAATGAAAGACAGTCTAGATTTAAGTGCTCTCATGACGGTAAATCCACCACATCCATTGGCAAAGCAGTTCCAGTGATTAATTGCCTTCACTGTTTAAAAAATTACATCTTGCTTCCTGTTTGAATTTTCCAGCACTGCTTCAATTGTTTCAGTCATAAGTTTCTTAACTTCTGTGTTTTGGCCACAACAGGAAACAGAAGTGCCAAAATACCATGAAAAAATATTTCTGTCTTGTTTTTCCTCCCTCAGAAGGAGAAGGAAGCAATGAAACTAGTGAAAGAGAAACTAGAGATTTGCTAGATCTGGCCTCTAATCAGAGCTTGAACAGGCATTATTTAAAGCTAACCTCTTGTTTTCAAATCTGTTTCAGCATTTTTTCTCCAAAGTTTATGAAGAGGTCGGCTGGGTAAAGAATCTCATGCCAGCTGAATCACCACAACAAGGATTCAAACAACATTAAAAGCTTCAAATGATCACATATTTTTCCACTGCTGGTAGAAGATTTGGCAAATCTCACAAGGCTGGGATTAATCAGAATTCCAGTTCTTTTTGATTTTAGACCTAATTGATCAACAGCATTTAACTTGAAGTTTATCTACTTTCATCCTACCTGATTTCAAGGAAGCTAGGTCTGCTCTGGGGACATTATTTTGTGGTTTGTGACTTTCTCCTGTTTTTTTCTCTCTGGCAGCTGTCAGGAAAACACTCAGTAAGTGCACTTAGTGCACCCAGGGAGAGAGAAGCATGTGTTTACATCTCTCTCTGAGCCAGGGTCAGAGTGGAGGTACTGCGCTGGATCATTTGTTTTATTCTGGCTTCTTAACTTCAGGAGCTGAGTTCAGCTTCTTCTTCAAGAAAAGTTTTAGTGTCAGTTTGGATTCATGAATAAAAATCTGGTCATATATAATATTCACAATACTTGAATTGTTAGTAAGATGGAAAAGTTTGAGGTTTCTTAAGACTTTCTTAATTTCTTTTATTTTAATGTGCTGCTTTAATAGTAGGACAAATGCACGTTGTGTGTTTCTGTTTACACATGTTTCTGTTTACACATGTTTCTGCCATTAAGCACCTGGATTTGAAAACATTTTTTCAATAATGATTTAAATGAATGCACTGTCCCAGTTTGAGGATTCAGGTTACTATGAGGTAGCCCTGTGCCACAGAAATACTAGCTCAGAGAACCCTGTAGCTGTTCGTACTGCAAACACAGCTCTCTTGTTGGTCATAATAAAAGAAGCTAGAATATCTTTAATGACAAAGCCTCCCTGTATATTAATTTGGTTCTTGATGAAAATACATGGTGTCAGAGCAGCCTGACAACAGTGAAAGCACACACTAGGAGAACTGTCAGTAAAGCAATTTACATTAGGATGTTGATGATCTTTTGCTCTGCCTTGCATGGCTTTACTTCTGGTTATAAGCACAGGAAGCTTCCCTAAGAAGAGCACACATAAAATAGTGTGTTGTCAAAATCAGTTCTAAAATAGACATAGGTTTCCAGGTCTTTTTTTCCCAATATAATCTAGTACTCATATTATATGCTGTGATCTTAAAACACAGACCTTGATTCCCAGGCCAAATACCTGCTTTCAGCTTTGTATCAGAACAATAGCACTACAGGGCCAGGATGTGTACTGAGAGGGATTGTTCCTTACAGTAATTTGAAAAGGCTTTTTTGATTAGTTCATAAATGTCATGATAATACGGCAAACAAAGAAAAGCATAGTAAACTGAATCATGAAATTATGACCATCTCAAACTAGGAGTAAAATGGGAATAAAAAGTGGAACTTGTACATTAACCTGACATTCAGTTTGGTATTGAGTTTAGTCTGAATTAATGAAACAACATAATTTGCCAAGAATCCATTTTAAACCTTACTCTCTAAAATCAAGACTGGTTCTTTCATATAGGATACACCATACTTACCAGTTGCTGATTGTTCTTCTCATCTAATTATGAGAATTCATCTCACCTATCGAGGAATCTCTGTGTATCATTCTGTAGTTACATAAATTTATGCCACAAGTTAATTTTGATGATTATAATATCCCTTTCATATTTAAAAGCCTGTAAATTTTATTAAATATTGTTTTAATTTGCCTTAAACAAGATTTGCTAGAAAAAATACTTGGTGCATGTAGGAAAATGTGTAGCAAGGGAACTGACAACTGTGCTAACATAGAATAACACTTTCAACAACTCATTCTTTTAGTTAGGGATGATTCATCAGGAATCGTTTGCAAATCTTTGGGATTTGCAAAGCAATGTCTGTGTGTAAGAAAAAGCAAACAAGAATCTGGAGTGCTTATGCTTGTCAGCTTGGTGCTTATGAATGTTTCTATTTTGAGGTGTGGGTTTTGAAAAGAAAAAAAAGATAACCCCAAGCATTGCAACAAAGAGAGTGACTTCAAAAATGAGCTCTGTAGTAATCCTGAAAACAGACTGTGGAATGAATGGTGGTACCATCCCAAAAGCAAATTATCTACACAGAAATTCCTTCAAACACTAAATTTCTCAGACAGCATTTGTTCAATGGCTTTAGTCAACAGGTTGTCCACATAACCTACTCTGTTAACTGTAAAGGTCACAGCAATCAAAACCTTAGTTCTATGGAGTTTACAGCTTTAAATTCCTACCTGCTCAAAGTTATGCATGGACTTAATTGCTTGAGTGAGGACTGGTTTAAACGTGCACCTCCACAGCAAGAAATTCCACCTGTGGTTTCTTGCATTGGCAACTGATGCCATCTGAGATGCATTTCAATATTTGAAATGACCTCACATTGAAATCTCAGTTGGTGACATACTGATTTAGCTTTAAAAACACCAGAAAAGTACAGAAAAAGAGAAACGTCAAAGAAAGAAAGAAAGAAAGAAAGAAAGAAAGAAAGAAAGAAAGAAAGAAAGAAAGAAAGAAAGAAAGAAAGAAAGAAAGAAAGAAAGAAAGAAAGAAAGGAATAGAGAAAGAAAGAAAGAAAGAAAAGGAGAAAGGGAGAAAGAAAGAAAGGGGGGAAGAAAAGAGAGAGTGTCTCTCATTTCTCTGGTCCATAGGCTATAAAGCCTGTTACAGTTCCCCTGTAGCCCATGCTCTGTCAGTAAGAAAGAAAGAAGGAAAGAAAGAGAGAGAAAGAGAAAGATAGAAAGAAATTGTCCCTTTCATTTCCCTGGTCACCTGTAGCCCATGCTCTGTCAGCAAGTCCATCACTGCTCTGACTGTCAGAGCTCACTTGTGGGAAATTTTCAAGTCCTGCTTGTTTGGTTTTCCTCTTCCTGGTATTATTATTCAAAGGTACCTGTTTGACTGACTTTAAATAATGTGGTTACTTCACAACAGCCTGTTTTTTGAGTGGGGCACAGGGCATATTTTTCTAGCAGATAAAAAACTTCCCACAATTTGCCTTTTGTTATTTCCCCTTTTGAAGGGAGAGCTGATAAATTCAGGATAATATTTAATAGATGCTTTCCTGTTTTTACTTATTTCCCTGTCAGGCTTGTCAGCCAGAAATTTATTAGCTCGTTTTGTGGCTGAAACATTTAAACAAGAGAGAGTAAGCAGTGCACTTGCCCTAAAGAGCAAGTGTGAATAACTTGGAAGTGGCATGTATTCCGCTTCAGAGACCAGGATTGAAATGGGACTGTAAGTCTTTTTTGCACTAATAAGCCCACACTTAGATACCTGCCTTCACTTTTTATGTTTATTCTTTCATTTCTCCTTTGTATTATTCTTAATTTCTATGTCATGGGAAAACTAAAGGAAGGAAGGTAGGAATAGGTGTCAGTATCAGTTTCATCCAGCCAGAACTGAGTTGATCTTCCTGAGCAATCTCTGTGTCTTCCTTTATAATCAATAGAGTGAAAGTGAATCCATGAGCTGATCTATTACGTTTGTTTCTGGAAAGGATGGATTATCCTTTGTTGCATATAGAGAAAGCCTTACTGACTAAACAAACACAATGGAAGTGCAAAAGTCAAGGAGGTGAATGCCTCACTTCATGATGTGGCCACCAAGAGAAGCAGAGCCTCAGAAAAAATCCAGAAACTGAGATTATGATGGGTCACACAAGCAGTACTCTTGACATTCACACATCCTTTCTCTACATCCCCCTGTTTCTTCTAATATTGATAGCAGTATATAATGGATGTACTACCTCCACAGGACAGAGACTGACTTCACCTTAGGAAATAGTGCCACAACCTCTCTGGCATTCAAAGACTGCATTGTGCAAAGTGAACAGCTCAGACTTATCGAGAGACTGGTGTTAGATTCTCTTGTTTGTAGTTGGTTGTTTTGGTTTTGTTATTTAGTCTTTTCTAGAATAAATGTCCTTTTTGAAGAAGAACAATGTGAGTATCTTCTGGATTGGATGATGATGGGGTAATGGATAGGGACAAGGAAAAGAAGCACCTCTTGTGGCACACAGTGTACATTTTACAGAAAATAGTGATGGCAAAGTAAAAGAACACAATGTAGCACTTCATGTTCTGTTAAATAATCTTCTGAATACTCTCAAATCTAGAGAGCACTTAGGGTTTTATGAGGATTGCAGGGAATCTATTGCAGAGCTGAGTAGTTAAAAATCTTGCAGGAGTCAGAAACATTTGGATTGAATTTTCCCCTTTAATCTATTATGGTGAAAAGCACTAACATCCCTTTTCACTTCACAGCACCCATCATAAAAGGCTCCTTATCTGGAGTTTTTAGGCACTTCAGACTGCTGCAGGCAGCAGGTCCTGCTGTACAGCTTTGTAGCTGGCACTGGTGTGCTGCCAGAGCCATACCTGCTGGAGCAATGTCAGTGCAAACACAAACCTTGCCTGGGCATTGGCTGAATGGGGACTGAGGAGACTATACATCAGGGCCTTCGCTGAAGTTGTAGACCACTCTGCTTCCTGTGCTAAGTGCATAGGATCCACTTGATGCATCTGAACTTGCACATTGGAACTTTAATTCTACTGGTACTGCATCCCAGCATTGCACCCAACTGCTCTGAATTATCAAACACATCCCTTCATCCAGCTGGCAATTCAACAAGACAGAGTCACAAACCATAAACTGCACTGTATGAAATAATTTTGTGGCACTTCTGAGTCAGAAGAGGCTAAGGAGGACACAGCTAAGTCCTGGACTGAGCTAAGTCAAAGGTCTCTTGCTATTGCCCTTCTTACTTTAACACTGGGTGGTAGCAAATGATAAACAAAAATGTAAAAATAAATGTATCCATAAAGTACCTCCAAAATAATTTTTTTGCAATGCATCAAAGAACTTCTTTTTGGATAATCAGCATTAGCCCTCAACAGCTGTGTTAGGAACTAGGCAAAAGATACTATACAGAACATTGTTATGAATAAAAAATACATATCTCTTTCCCTTGACAGTGATATCTGCTTGCCTACAGCATTGTAACCTTCAAGAAAAAAAGGTCTTTTCCTTCTGTATCTTCTTCATGTGAGTGCATCCAGACTGAGGATTATTTTGCTCAGCAGGTACTGCTGTTGTGAGTTTGATCATTTTAGGCACTTCACTTCTTCCTGCCAGTACAAGCTGTGAGTAAAAAAATCAAAAACCCAATAACAACAAAAAACTGAGCCAAGTGTTAGTCCTCTTTTCAAGAAATTCTTGGAAATCCAGACAATGTCATTTACTTTGCTATTTTCTATAATCAATGGCTACTACATTCACTTTGTGATCACTGTATTGAGGGACTGGTTGAGAAGTAATTTCTATCAGACTTTATGGACTGGGGAATTCCAGATCTGAAAGAGGAGTTGTCTGTGAACAATTTTATAATCCAAACAAGTATTTACAGGAAAAATGAATGTCCATTCATCATGGAAGGCTGTAAGTAAACAGAAGCACATGTCTGCTGAGCTAGAAAAAGATGGAACTCTATATTGCCATTGCCACTGAAGTCACCTTCAAAGTGCATTAGAACTTACTTTCTGTCACTATACCCAGATATGAAGTCTGTATATTCTGCCACTACACACGAAAAAGCAAATTGTTTTTCAGTCCTGAGGAGGGAAAAGCTTTGCTATCAGATTCAGCAGTTAAGAGGTTCAGTTATGCAAACCCAGTTATGCATTTTTAAATTGAAAAGAACTTAGATCCTTGTGATGCTCAATGTTATTAAATCCACATTAAAAAGATAAGGCTTACAGAAACTCTGAAGTCATACATCTGAATAGAACAGCACCATAATCCTTTTCTATCACATGTTGTGTTTTCCAAATTACAGCTCTTCACATTTGTAGATTGAAGGTTGTATTATTCTATTCAGCCAACAGAAAATAACTTCTACCAGTTTTCCATCAGCAGTTCCTAAATCATCATATACATAGAGCTTCCCCCAAATTTTATAAATATATACTTATTCAATTCACTGGCCAATAGAAAAGCAGACAAAAAATCCCATCTTTTTTGATATAAAAGCTTGAGATGACCCAAGCTGTAATATTTTGGGGTTTTATTTTTTATTTTTTTAGTGATAACATGCCATTCTGAAACAAAAGCTTTAAAATGTTTTGTTTTGAAACTATTAAACACCTTGTACAGAAGTTAACCACTTCCCACATTGAACTAACTACTTGCTACAAAAATACAGGAGAATTTACAAAGATGGAGTCAGGAACTTTATGATGGTGCATGACAGTCAGGTAATGACCAGAAATCAAACCATTGAACTTTGGCAGAAGGGCAGTGATGTACTAGAATTTCCCTAGAGGATTTATACAATCATTGCCCTTGAGGGTTTTTAAGACTAAACTGGATAAAGTACTGAAGAACTGGGATGAATTAAACATTGATCTTACTCTGATCAAGAGGTTGAACTAGAAGTTTTTTCCAAGCTAAAGTATCCTACGATTTGCCAAATTTGTCAGAAAAAAAATAACTTTCATAGGCACTATCATGTTTAGGAAAAAAACTTATTCAACAAGGACATCTCATGTATAGCACATAATCTTTGCATCCATGACTTTAACCTGAAGTATATAAAGGAACACTGTAATGAATTTGCTGGGTGGTGACAGCACAGCAGGATACAGCGTGTCAGAATTGTTAGGATTGAAATTGCTAATTTGTTCTAGAACTTGTGTTTTGTGAAGTCTTCTGCAGCATTTAGGTGAGAACTGGTCACAGATGCTCAGGGACCAGAGTCCTCTTCCAGGAATGATATATTATTTTTAGGTATTTGTGTTGGAATATACTGAAGTTTCAACAGTGAAGAGTCTTTGGTTGATATTGTTGAAGCTGGCTAAAGAATCAAAATATGGGGTTTTTTTTTTTCATATTTATTAAGAAAATTTTAGTCAATCTCTTATTCTCAAGAATGTCTGTTCTTGCATTTTTTACAATTACAGTTTTTATTGTACAGAACATTTCCTGGACTATGTTAATTCCTCACAGATTATTACAACAAAAAAAAAATTGGTGAACTCTGTTGTGTTTTACTGTACAGGAATGTACAATCCTAAATGAGCTTCTGGAATAGTCACTGTCTACATAAGCAGCTTTGGTCACTGGCTCATAAAGTAAAGTTAGATAACTAATATTTGATGGAGAGCAATTCCCAGCCAAAGTGTGTGAGAGTGGGGGTCCTCAAATTTTCATTCACTGATTCAAATGACAGCATGTTCTGGACTGTCCATAGTAATCTATGTCCTGATAGTTTCTTTCTCCTTGTTAGTCCTAATCTAATAAACTACAAAATTATTACATTTTCAATGTTTTTATTTCAGCGAGGGGAAAAAAAAATAGACATTTTATAGAATTAATTCTATATTTTTGACCAACAGTAATTATTTGACTGATAAAATCTGGAAGAAATCAACCAGCTGCTGCAAACTAGGTGGCTACTCACCTTTTGTCAAGTGCTCACCTTTGTCACTGCTTTGTCAAGAAATTTCAAAGACAGTGTTGACCATACTGGTGAGTTTGTCTGTATTTTTGTTTTACACATCCTAAAATGAGAGTTTTCTCAATGGTCATAAACACAGTTGGAAAGTTTTCAGGGTCCACATGGCCCTTGGTAGCATGGTATAAATGCACGGTTCCAGATCTGGGGAACATGTTCCATTGTGCAAAGCTGTCATTTCCTTATTGAACTCTAAGCCCTGTAATGGGGGCACGAACAATTTACTACTTCCTGTGCAACCCTCTTGTGCTTTCTATAATGAGTTGTGTCTCACTATGTTCTTAGAGCTTGTTAGTTTACTGGGGTAGACTGAGATCATATAGTTATTACCTGTCTGCTTGCATTGATTGGTTTATTTGGTGCAAATAAACAGCGGTAAGAACATAAAGAAGTCCAGGCTGCTGGAGCTCTCCTGAGGTTCAGGGGAGAATATGTAGTCTGAGAGATGTTACAGAAGCAGGGAATTGCTTTGTATTATTCTGGAAGTTTTTTATTACATCCTGCAGTAAACTGTGACTCAATGAGTCATCTTAGCAGCAAGAACTGGATTTTGGACATCTTTGAAATAATGGCCCTTCACTGACTACACTAAAGGACCCTTGTTTTCTAAATAGAAGGCTGACAATTCAAACTGTGAAAGGATGGAGATTTGAAATTATTTGCTTCATACAGGGTCATCAGAGTGAAATAGTGACATTCAGGAGATAACCAACTACTGACGTCCTTTGCAATTTCTGGGAAGCCTTTCTTTATAAAGCAGGAATTACAATTTACTTACATCTTCTGGGACAAATGTAGTAGTACATTAGTCACACTTCCTAATCCATTCTCGTAACTACACACTACTTACTGTGGACAATAATTGTAGTGATAGAGACAGTTACATTTCCGCCAGGTATAACTCACCATCATTAAAATACATCAAAAAAGTTTGTCAATGGAAATGTGGATGGGAAATGGGGAAGAAAATTATTTGAAATTTTACCTCTGATTTGTGTGCAAATTATTGCCCTTTCTCCAATAGCTGGTTTGTGCTATGCATAACCCTGGCAGCCAAGTATCTGTGGAGCTGAAAAGACCAGAAAAAGCTGTCAAGGAAAGCTGACGTTTGGCAAATTATGTCAGACACTGAGTATCTTGCAAGACATATGATCAGAGTTGCCTGACTATATGCCAGTGACTCCTGAAAAAGACCAGCTGTCAGCCATGAAAATGAGAATGGCTCCTGGAATGGTGGCTGAAAGCTAAAAACTGCAGTAGTCTTGGGAGATGCAGACCCTGGAGCCTTGTATTTGCTCAAGCACCTGCAGAACATCATCAAACAGAAAGAGAAAAAAAAAAAGAGGAAAGGGAGGGAAAGGAAGAAAAAAAATTAAAAAAAAAGGAAAAAAAGAAAAAAAAGAATATTAAAACAAACGTTGTTAGGACTTGCCTGGGGCTTGAAATATCTTCCAGAATGGATCACTCTGATAATGAAACTTTAGAACCCGATTAAAGCTCACAGCAGTGGGGAGAGGCAGCTCTATCAGCTCACAGCTGCAGCTGAGCCTGGGAGGAAAGAGGCCTCTTCCTTAAAATCTACCCAGGGAGAACACAATGAGAAGAACATCTGGCACACTGGAAGAATTAAAATGATTGGCCAAATTGGTAAGCAAGGGAATGCACCTGGCAAGACCCAAGAGGTCAAAGCACCATACCAACATATACCCAGATATCAGTCAGGTCCAGCTTCCTTCAGTTTGGGAGTACAGAGAATACTAAAGAAAGGGAAAAGGATTTTCATGGGCATGCTTACTTTGTAGAAAACAATTCACAGGAAATATTAGAAAAGAAGCCCATAGAGTAAACAGATGATGCTAATGCAAAATACATCTTCAGAAAAGTCAGAAGGATGAAACTTAGAATGTGAAGATAGCACACATTTCCTGAGAAAAAGAAAAGCACATGCTCCTTTGGAAAGTGAGTGTGGCAGTAGAAAAGAGGTCCTGAGAGAGAGGGCACTTGTTCTTTTCCTCCTCTTCTGTTTCACTGATTTATCTTGTTGTTTGTTTTTTTTTCTCACTTGGATGCCAGAATCCTTACAAGACTCCTGAACTTCAGAGGAAGAGTAGTAAAGCAGAACTTCAGGTAATATCAAGTGCTTAAAGGGATTTCTAAGGCATATTTAGAAGGAAAGAATTTTCAGAAAACTGAAGACTTTGTGAGAAATAAATGACATTTTGCCCTTATTGAATCCAACAGCTTCTTATTGACTATTTGCTTCAGGCAAAAAATATAATTCTGAATAAAATACAAGCATACCATGAGTATCCATTCTGAAAAGTAGTTGCTCAAAATGTTTGTGTTTATCTACCAGGTTAGCTCAGGCTGCTTAGAATGATGGTGGGCATCATTAGATCACATTAGCTACACAGTTTGAGGACAATTTCACATGTTCAAAGATTCAGATTTCAGTTTACTTTGCAGTACATACAGAAAGTTAAATCCTAAATTGAGTGATTCAGGGAAATCTTTGGATGGTTTTCAACACCTTATTTTTTTGGGGAATAGCCAGAGAATTGGAGAGACCTCAAAAGGAGCTGTCACAAAATTTTATTCATTTGGAGTGAAGCTCAATTTGTCCAGACTAAAACTCTCTTACACGTTTGGAAGACACTTTTTTACTCTCCTGTGCCATAAAACTAGTCCAAGAATGGATGGGATAAGGGGCAAACTTTTGGGCAAGGCAATTTAACTTAAACAAGCCCCCAGAACTTCCTCCAGATGGCTGTAGGACCCTGGAATCTGGGGGCTCCATTTTTCTCTCTCCACACTGCTTAGGAGCTTTATACTGTTGAAAAGAAATGTAAACAGTTGTAGGGAGATTTGGCTGAGAATGTTGAGAGTTGGCAAGGCTTTACTCCCTTCCTAACTGCAATGGTTTATGATCATTAAAGCTAGTCTCTAGAAGTGCATGAATCATACATTCTAAGAGGTAAAAACATAAAATTGTAGAATTTAAACTATATGATTTTCATGCTCCTTTCCCATCATCACTTTCATTACTTGGCTTAAAATACAGAGAAAAGAAACCTGATGGGAAGTGAGACCATGTATTAAGTGGGTCAAGAAAGCAGTCAGTGGAGATGTTCTGAGATTTGTAGGCAAAGTAAACAGTGAGCAGCAAAAGAAATAACTATGGCAACATGTAGCAAGGGGAAGCAGATTGCAAAGGTTAGGATGGATTTATCTGAATTTACTTAGGATTACTTATTCTGTTCTCTGTCTCAGACCCTGAAGTGATGTTAGTATCTCACATACGACTTTCAAGAGAGAATCCTCCACCTCCCAGCCTAAACAGACAAAATGTGTCTGCCTAGACAGACAAAACAGACAAGATAGATTGGCACAAAACAAAGAGGAAACTCATTTGTGGCCCATCACTGTTCAGGGAATAGAACAGCCTGCTGCCCTACCAGGGATGACAATTCAGTTTTGAGAATTCATTCCCTTAGTTATTTCATAAATTGCTGTATTGACCAGTTCCATCTCCATGTGCAAATTGGAGCAAGTGCTCCAACTTACCCAAGACACACATCACCAAGAAAAGTGCACAGACTTATATGTTTTCACATTTTCATTTCTGGATTTTTATTCTGATTTATGTAACTGTCAATCTGGGTTAATAATGACTTACACTCAAGAGTAACAACAATTATTAATATTTATCTGTTCTCTAATAATTTGTCATCCTAGCTTTTGGAAAATGTTTTTGCTACAGATAGTGGTATTTAGGCCTGAAAGACTTTGTGAAATAAAACACAAACCAAAAACAGACAAGGCAAAAAGGGCAAGCAGTGTTTTGCTCATTTGGCTTTCATTATTTCATATATGGAAAAATCTGCACACTGAATTTAGTGAAACTCTATCTCCAGTTGGCGCAAAGCATCTCAGCTTCACTGAAATGGAGTTTGCACCTGCTGTGTATCTAGCTCAATGAACAGAAACCTTTGAAATCTCACACTAACTAGGAAAGTGGGCAGAGTAGAATCCTCTCTTTGACATGTGCTTTTATAGGGGTAAGTAATTTGAGTTTCCCTCAGAGCAGAGAGAAGTAGATTTGACAAAGCTAATTCTGATGAAGAAAGACAGGGAGCTATCAAAGCTGGGAAGAGGGTGTGAAGTATTTGTCACAATGTTAATGACGGTTTATTAGAAACAAATTAATTGGAAATGGTAAATTTTAGATTTTCCATGTTTTCTTGGTGCTCAAACAGAACTTAATGTAAATCCTCATACTATTTAATAGAGAGCTTTAATTCAATTCGAGGGCAGAAGGTGATTTTAACTAAGCCTCTAGGTTAAAAGTGCCAACTGTGAAACCTAATGAAATGGCAAATTCTTTGAGTCAGAACATACTAAGAAAGGAGAGTCCAGTAGCGCATTGCAAACCCTAGTCATGCCTTGCTGTGTGATCTTGGGATAGCTCTCTTCAACTTTCTATGCCATAATTCTGTGCTTCTGCTTTCAACACACGCATTCTGTAACTGTTCTCTTTTCCAAACTAATGAAAAGACCAATCATCAGCATAAAACCAAATTTTCCTGCTTGTTTGTGATCAAGAACTTTGAGATTTTAAATTAGAAACAGAGGCTTAGAATGAAATTTATAGTCTAAATTTCAGGGGTACCCTAAGCTACCCTGAGGCTTTACAGCAGTATTTAAAATTATAAATTTGTAATATTTTTCATAAGCATATTTGTTCAAAAAACTTTTTTGAAAAGTGGAACAAAGTCTCACAGGAATCATCTGGGTTATCTGTAAACTGAGGGTGTCCACATCCAAAACAGCAGCAAGCTTCTGAAAAATTATGACAAATCTAAGGTTAATTTTCCTCTTATGAGCACAAAAAACCCTTAATATTCATTGATGCATCTCTAAATATTCTGCCAAATTAACTGCATGTAGAACCTGTGCTTTGGTCTCTCATTTGAATTATAGCAGATGATAACAGCTGTTACCCCTACTAATTGAAAGCTGATATCAGGAAGCTGATAAGAAATGTTGGTCAATGTTCTAGGGGGGAGTATAAGTTTTAATAATTCCCCTGTGGGGACCTGAGAGCCTCTGGGAAGGGGAGGGCACATGTGCAAGTAAAGGATCCTTAGGGACATCTGGGAACATAGAATCATAGAATCATAGAATAGTTTGGATTGGAAGGGACCTTAAAGATCATCGAGTTCCANAGCCTCTGAGAATGGGAGGGCACATGTGGAAGTAAGGATCCTTAGGGACATCTGGGAACATGAGTTGCAGCGTGTGGAGATATTTTTGTCTTATTTTGGCACACCCTGAATACTGGTTTTTCTCTCAGGTCTCACCCTCCTCTTCATAGTAATACTGGGGATTGAGCCCAGCAGTGACGATCATGAAATTATGTGAAGATAGGCATCACTAAATTGTCCTGATGACAGCTCAGTCAAAGAAGGAGGAAGAGCTTAACTGCATTATCTAGGAGAGCTTGTTGAGATGTCTAATGGAAGAAGGCACATGAAAGACAAAAAAAAAAATTAAAAAAAAAAAAAAATTACGTTGGAGAAAATATGA
>VZTY01020752.1:77966-92138 GCA_013400935.1 Turnix velox
CATTAGCTTTTTTTTCCTCCCTCACTGTTTCTACTGTAGCTGCTGAAACTGCTGGTTTTACTTTTTTTGCTGTTAGTATTACCTGCTGAATGAGGCAGAGGTCCCAGTCACTCTTTTGTTTAACATCTAGCATTAATGTGACACAGCTTGGACACACCTGCCAGTGGAGCTGTACTCTGCAGACCAATTTTGTTCTTACAGAATCATAGAATCATAGAATAGTTTGGGTTGGAAGGGACCTTAAAGGTCATCGAGTTCCAACGCCCCTGCCATAGGCAGGGACACCTCCCACTAGACCAGGCTGCCCAGTGCCCTGTCCAGCCTAGTCTTGAACACCTCCAGAGATGGGGCATCCACAACCTCCCTGGGCAACCTGTTCCAGTGTTTCACCACCCTACCAATTCTTGTAGCATTGCTTTTCTTTACAACTCTACAGCACAGGTGGGAAGAAAATTTAATTTAAAAAAAAATTAAGTCCAGAATGGGAAAGAATAATTTCTGATGCAGAAAAAATATCAAAATACCAGTAATTCTTGCCTTTCAAAAACAACTCTTTTACACTTCTTTGATCAGTGTCTAGTTAGGGAAATACTGCATGACTGTGTATCTTCTGACAATTTCCTGTGTCAATAATATAGAGCTCTGTGATATGCACATTAAATCTAAATTAGTGTACTAAATGTGTTAAACTGCATGCTGCAACTATCAGCTAATCTGACAGTCATATCAAATACCTGATACACTGTCACTTCAGGAGAATCCCAATTTTGTTATACTATTAGTAAAGAGAATAAATATATTTTGCACAATGTCTTACATAAATTCATAGATCTACATGCATACAGCTAGAGCTAGATGTCCCACAGATGGAGTGATTATATTCAAGATGAACAAGAGAAGATAAACTGGGATTCTGATGTGGATCAACACTTTGTACAAAAGTATAAGACCACAGACCCCAATCTCAGAGAATTTATTCCTTGATAAGAAAGTATGTAGCTACAGAAAAATCCATTTCTGGAAAACTGATTTGACAGCCTTTGTCCAGTGCAGCAAAGAGACATCATTTTATCCAACCATGCTTGTGAAATTATATAGCTTAATTAATGGAAATGTGAATCACGAAATCACAGAATTGGAAGGGACATTCATCTGCAGTGAGGACACCCTCTGCAGTAAGCTGAGACATCTTGCACCTGATCAGATTGCCAAGAGCCTCATCAAACCAGGCCTTGAATCAATCTAGGGATGGGATTTCCATCACTTCTCTGCACATCCTGTTGCAGGGCTCATCACCCTAACAGTGAAGAATGTCTTCCCAATGTCTAAATTAAACCTTCTCTGCTCTAGGTTAAACCTGTTGTCTCTAGTCCTATTACTCCATGCCTTGGCAAGCAGTCCTCTTGCAGGTCCCCTTCAGCTACTTTTATGCTACAATGAGATCTCATCAGAGATTTCTCTTCTCTAGGCTTGAACAGCCCTAGATCTCTCTATCTGTCCTTGGAGGAGGAAAGGTGCTCCAGTCCTTGGATCATCTTTGTGGCCCTCCTCTGGACTGTCTCCAACAGGTCCATGTCATTGGGCTGAGGGCTTCAGAGTAGGACACAGTACTCCAGGTGGGGTCTCACAAGAACAGAGAAGCAGAATTACCTCTCTTAATCTGTTGGGCATGGCTCTACTCATGCATACCAGATTAAGATTTGCTTTCTGGGCTGCAAGTGCACATTGCTGGCTAATGCTCATCTTCTCATACATCAGCCTCCCCCAGTTATTTTCCCCAGAGCTGCTCTCTGCCATATCACCTCCCAGTCTGTTTTGGTGATGTAGATTGGCCTAGTCCAAGTGCAGCATCCTGAACTTGTCTTTGTTGAACTTCATAAGGTTCACTGTCTGTTTAATAGCAGTGGTCCCAACACAGATCTCTGAGGGGCAACACTTGTCTGTCTTCTCTATCTGGACGTTGAACCATTGTCTGCTACCCTCTGGCTGCATCCTCTCAGTTCCTTTTAAGTTCCCTTATCTTTCAAGCTCTGCATGTCTCAGCCTAAGAAGAACTACTAGTTTACATAAGAGTACGAATTTTTTTCTAGCACTCTATAAGTACCACTGTTTTGTCATCACTTAGGACATAGCACATTCGTGTGGAAAATTCAGCTAATACCTTCAATTAACCTCCTTTTCAGCCTAACTGAAAAGTCATCTGATTTTTTCATGCATGTTTCCCCCAATAGAAAAGGGAACTGGATGAAAACTGATGAATAAATAGTGGGTAGACATGTTTGCTGGTATGGTGCCAGTGGATACTTTCAGCTTGTCTCTCTTGTCAACCATGGCATAGACTCTCCATGCTCAGTTTGGATAGTACTTTTACTATACACACACACAAAAAAACCTCCAAAACATGAAAACAGAGGAGTGCTGAAAAAGCTTTAAAGAACTGGTACAGTTCTTCTCCAACTCTCCCTTTATTTCTCTCTCTGTTCCCAAAGGGACCTTGGGAATACATCCCTCCTCAACATTTTCATTAATTCCCTTCCAGTTTGGTTGCTGTAACAACAAAAGGCAAATGTCTAACTGACACCCTGTGCATGATTTAGGGGCACCTTGGTGCTCCATCTCTTCCCAGAACCATCGTCTTTACTTGAAGAGTTCCTCTGAGGATTTTGGGAGATGCAGAGGGCATTATCACAACATCCACATCTGCTGTGAGGCTTGGGCATTTGGAATCTCCAGCTAAGAAAGAGAGAAACACCAGTACATCTGCCTTTGAACTGCCTCCTCTCTATATCATAACAATGTACCCATATTTCAGAAAATTCCTTAATTTAGATAATTTTTTCAATGCCCAGTTTAGTCTTTGCACAAGGGTGGTGAGGAGCAGAACCTCCACAGACCACTGTGAATTGCACGCTGTAACTTACCCAAACACAATTAAGAGAATCCTACCTACCCATGTCTTCACCAGGATTTATTTGTTGAGACAAAGTTTTGCTGTCCCACTAACCACTAAATCTTCAAACAACTAGAGTCTAAGCTCAATTTCTCCATTCACTGATCTAAAAAGTTCTATAGTGTTTTCCAAATGACAGCAACACACAATGTGCCATTAATCACAGCTGACAAGTTCTCCTGAGCAGCCCCTGATTGATCCTGATGTTGTCAAACCTTCTTTTTCTTTTGACATCTCTCTGACTGGCATCTCTCTTTAGTGCTTTTGTGACCTTTTTGCTATATTGATCCACACAAATCACTGGGAAGTGAGCAGTTTCATGAGAGGGCAAAGTTGATAAGGACAGGTCAAATGGTTACCATGACCTCCACACATGACCATTTTAGTGATTGATTAGTGTGAGCGTGGAGGAAGAGCCAAGGACATCAAAATTAGGAAATGATAAGGTCTCAATTGAGAGATTCTTGCAGTCTTTTTTTATGCTACCTATTGAAGCCTCTTATCTTCTTGATTTGATTAGGAAAGAGAATAAGCTTTGTGTTGTACTTGAAGATAAGATTTAACAACAGACTTCTTGAAATATCTGGCAGTTACATGCAATGATTTTGGTGGCATCAGATCTATGGAGGCAGGTCTTGGATTCAGAAACTTCCCTCAGTGTAGCCTTCACACACTGGATGTCCCCATTAGCTCAGTGTCTTCACCAGTTGGGAAGCTGAATGTTCCTTACTGCTAGAGTCAGAGCTGCACTCAGCTGTAGTGCTTCCTGGGATCTCACACTGTGTTGTAGCAGAGTTGCTAAATGGGGAATTGTCTGTAGCACAAAATTTCTTAAGTTTCTTAAGTAAATCAGCAAAATCTTCAGACAAACTGATAACGTCCACCACAAATGTGCAGACTGGAATGTGGGAGTGCAAAGCAGAAGAAGAGGGATTGCTGGAGCTGTATATACAAAATGGCCAAGTCAAAAGAAATACAACATAGAAAGTCTTGCTTTATTCCATCATCTTCCTTTTCTCCTCATGCATCTTCTCCAGAAGAGGTGCTGTTCAGAAGGATAAGTTAAGCTGGAAAAACAGTCTAGTGAAGAAATAATTTGTGGGCTGCATATCTGAACACTCAATTTTTAATCATTCTTTCACTCCAAAACCATTCACAGGTGTGAACACTGAGTTGTGTGCATTCTTTTCCTGAAAAGCTAAGTACTTAACAAGTACATTTTATTAGCAATAGTTGGGACTATTAGTTTCTTTGATAAACCTGTTGCTTGAACTTTTTGAATTCTGTTGCAGAGCCATTGTTGTTGGTTTATAATGCTTACAAATACAGGTTCAGTGTACGGGTATACTCAGCACTTGGAAAAGAAATTATCATCTTTCAAAAGCCTTTAAATTCTACCCTTCTAAATACTGAATTTAAATTTTGCCAATGAAGTCCAATCAAAGCACAGTAAAATAAATTTTATCCTCTGATTCTTTACTTTGCTAAAAATGTCAGTGAAACAATCATGGATTTAAAAAATTGTTCTACTACTTGGAAAAGATTTTCATCAAGAACTATACTGACATTTTTTAAAACTAGCCTCAGATTTTAAAAGATATACTTTTGTCAATAGTTGTCCTAAGGATGGCAGGAGACCACATCCTTCCATTTATTTTCTACAATGGTGTCTTAAGTGGATGTTTTTTTACTTTCTTTCTAGCACAGATGTAAGACCTGCTGTTTTCAATCTCACACTACAGGGAACACACTGTGGAATCACTAGTCTGCTTCTTTTGTGCAATGCAGACTACCAATTTATTGAACAGTTCCATTCTGGATTTTTATGGATGCTCAGTGGAGGCATGCAACATAACATGAGACAGTCAGCTCAACCCAACATTCTTGGAAGAAAAAAATTAGAATTAGAGGAGTGGAGTGGTTTACATTTAGGCTGAGTTTTAAAGAATAATAAAAAAAGAAAATAATAGAAAGGTTTTGAAGCCTGGAAGCAAAATTACTGCGGTGTACACACTGCTAATTCTAAGGATTTTCTAATGTTAGGAAATGTAGCTATTGACTGCATCATGTATAAAAGAATTTTGGTTGGTTTTCTTTCTTGTTTAGCAATTCTATAGGCTGTCTCTGTTTCAGACCTGGCACAAAGAAAATTCAAGACATGATCTTTTCAGGCAGCAGCAGCAGAAGTGACAGGCTTCTTCAGTGATTTGCAAGATCAGCTACACACCTAATTGCCACAGGAGTCACACAGCGTTAACTTGGCTGGATTGCTTCCAGTTCAGGTTTTGCAAAGGGATCCACTAACTCACGTGCATTTCACTGATTTTTCAAGCCAGTGTCAGAGCTTAAATAGTCTTCTATCTCATCACCCTGAGGAATCTGTCGTAGTACTAATAATTTGAATGTAAGTCTCCTGCAACTGTGCCTTTTCTTTTCAAGTGAAGCGGTTAACAGCTGTATGTTGCAGCTGTTTACTCATGAAAAATACACTACAGTAGTTGTGATGTTTAGAAAAGGATATCCGCTTTTTCCCTTATCTATATGTATTTTAAATGCAGTAACTCCAATTAATAGCAAATTTAATGCTTTATGAGAAGCAGAATAAACAAACTTTCCATTGCCTTTATTCCCTCTTTTTTAATCTGTGCAGGATGCTAGTAATTTCAACAATTTGCTGCCTCATTCCTCTTTTTCTTTTTTCCTCTTTTGATGAGAATCAATTTAGATTCAAACCAGAGAGAAAAACAGTGAGACAGACACCATCATTTGTATTAAAATAAGCAAGACTGAAATATACTGGGTTGTGACAGCATATTAAAATGAAAGATGAAAACATGCTGTCCTATAAAGCTTA
The DNA here is from genome assembly GCA_013400935.1 of Turnix velox. Taxonomy (NCBI): domain Eukaryota; kingdom Metazoa; phylum Chordata; class Aves; order Charadriiformes; family Turnicidae; genus Turnix; species Turnix velox. The sequence goes on from VZTY01020752.1 coordinate 83,771, forward strand.
CAGTTTGTGTTTTAGGGGCTCAAGAATGAAAAGATGGTCAGGTATCCAAGAAATTGACAAGAAAGTAGTCACTGACACTTCATTTTAGATCTTAAAGAGGGCTTGTGTCCTTAGAAACTGCCCCTCTTTTTCTTGACTACATCAATCACAACAACTAAGGTATTATTTCTTCCTGCCTGCCTTGCTGATCTTGTTGTTTACTGTGACGTTATTGAGATTTCTACTGAAAGTGCAAATAAACTGAAATTTAGAAGTACTTTTAAATCCCTTGAAATTACTGTGTCAATGAGCACAGTATTTTTGCCATTTACTCTTTGTATTTCAAAAGCATTTTCAATTTAGATTTTGATTGTACCATTCCAGACAAGCACATTAGATTACAAAATTTGAATCAAACTGTATTTTTAAGAAGTACCTTATAAATTAATAAATAAGAAATACATTATGACTTCTGCTTCTGGGGTCTTCTTTGAGATCCACAGTGAAAATGTTCATGATTTAATACTTAATATTTTCACATAAGCAAATCTGATCACACAGGATAGTGCAATTTATAACAAAGATAAGGTAAGAACGCCAGACTTGAAGCAAGTATTGTATAACATAGGCTAGAGTTGTGGCCAAAATTTAAGTTTTCAGATAATTGATTCTTTCCTATGTGGTAAGAAATTTAAAGTAGTTTGATATTCTGCATATGTAACCCCACACTTCTTCTTTATTGGCTCCAGCTTTGAGCTAAATATCATTATCATTTGTAGAGTCTATCAGCTGAGGAAGAAAGTGACAGAAAAAGGGGTAAAGACACATATGTAGGCATCCCTAGTCTAACAAAACAGGATCTGTGACAGAATTTTCCATTTTCTGGTGAGAAAGAATGTCAGAAAACCTTTTTTCTTAGGCACCAGATATGCCAGACAATAGGAGGAGCTGTCTTACATGCACTCAATAATGACATGTGGTGATCATATGATTGCAGGGAGTGAGGTTCCAAACTCATCTTGGTTATTACTTTAGCTGAAACTTGGATCAGGTTTCCACTATATTATTCTCATCTGCCACATTCTCTCTGAAAATTCTCTGTAGGACCAGAAACTTCACAGTATTGTTAGGTATCCCTTGTGCCCCTTTCTACACACTGGGAATACAAATGCAAAGTGTATTCAGGTTCATTATACAGAAATTCATTATACAGAAATTTCCAAAAAATATCATACTGAAACTAGTGAATTTTCAAAGATTAGGAAACTTCTTTTTGATGCAGATGGGAAGAACAAGCGGTACAAAGTGAAGCAGGAGAGATTCAGACTGAATATCTTATGAATTTATGCATATTTTCTTCCAGATGTACCTATTAACCTGCTGTGCAACTTCTCAATGTGTTATTTCATCTCCATTTCCTTAAATTTTCCTGTACATAAAATAAGCATGGTTATGGACCACATTTCCTCTGGAGTGTGTAAGAGATCTGTGGGTGAAGTAAATCAGGTTATACAGCTAAATGCAATGAAAGGAGGAGACAGAGCAGAAAATCATAGCAATGCTTTCCATGAAAGTGTCAGAGCATGGTTTGGGTTTAGGCTCTTTCTGTTGTGTTTCTGCTTCCCGTTGGGAAGATTTCTCCTTCTGGACTGTCAGAGCTATGTGGTGATTTACATTTGTTAGAAAAGCTTTGTCTGAACCTTTACAAGGCTTACATTTCATGGTTTTGTGCCTCTCAAGATACTAGCTTGTATAAACATAAAAGTAAAGCTGTGGTTAAAACAAGCTGCATTTGAAATTAGGTACGAGGAACCCATATATCCACTTGTACATATCCCACACAGTTTGTGCTGAAAAAATTGCTAACTGAAGAGACATCTTTACATCATCAAATGGTTTTAGATGTAGGAGATGTCATACATTGGGCTCTTCCATGTGTTCTTCAAGTACAATGTAACTCTATTGCATATTTTATATATGACTGAGTAGAGGTTTAAGGGTCAATCTCCCTCTTAAATTGAATGAGTGAAATAATCAGACTGAGGCAGCAAAGGCTTTGAAATATCAACAAACCTAGTTTCAGAATAACATCAGTTGTGTAAAGCTGAAACCAAATAGTATTTCCTATATTTAGAGACTGAACAAATAATTAGAGACTGACTCCAGCCCATCAGTGAAGGGAGAGCTCCCATGAAAGTCCTAGATGATGAGAGCAATTATTTCTTTTACTAAGAAATCATTAGATGAAATAGAAAACTGAGAGCTGGAAATACCACCACTAGTACAGTCACTAATTTCTGCTCCAGCTGGGTTTCTAAACAAGTGGGTATTTTTGGTGTTGTAAGTAGGTCAAAGAGAACAAATTTCAAATATTCCTAGGAAATTAAAATGCAGAGATTTCCAAGTAGAAGAATTTATGCTCTGGGTAATGAAATGCTGCTATTTGTTAATTAGGGGATCTGCTAATACTTTATCACTGCTGTTCTTGAAAAGCAGCTAAATAAGGTTCCATCAGTTTTGGTTTAAGTGATGGAGAAGGGCAATGGTTTGAAGGAAGGTCTTGCATGGGGGATACAAAGCTGCACATATTGATTGATCTGTGAGTCAAGATAAAGCTTGCACTGGGCAATACACAGTATACTGAGGAAGGCAGAGAAAGAAACCCTCTGTAAACTCTCTGCTACCTAGAAAATTCATAAATGTTTGGAGCTAAGTTTCCTAGTAGGATTCAGGATCTGAAGAAGAGCCCTTTAAGCAGTCCCAACTTTCTATCCCATATTTGAGTCTCAGATCTCTCATTGTTTCCTACATTTGGGTTTTCAGGTCTTCAGAATTTTGGTCAAAGCAGGACTAATAACTTGATATATTTCTGCATGTCTTCAGTATACTTTTAAAATTTAAAGGTTTTGGTAACCGGCCTCTCTCTTTCATATCCTGTTTACACAAATCTGTCCTCTGTTCTATGTTTGTACACACTTTCTCCTGGCACAATTATACAGTTTTTTTCATCTTCAAAGCACATGAATTTCATTTTCCCTGATTAGATGGAAAACTTTCTTGAAGCTATTTAAACTCAGTGTAATAATATGACACTTCCACTCCTCTCTACCATCAAAACAGGAATAAAGATGTTAGCTTGGGGAGCAATCAGGCAATCTAAATTATTCAGATCTGAAAGTTTTAAGTTAGATCAGTTTTTCAAATTCATTTGTATCTGCATTACAACAGGCTCAACCCATGTCTGTCTAATGAAACTCCTGCTGAAAATCTCAGCTGGAAATTCAGGGAATCGAGTCTCTCCATCATCTCAAAGTCATGATTATTTCATAAGCAACACTCAGTGTTCAGTCAAGTCTTTAACTCATCATTCCAGTTACCATAGTTTAACCATACAGACGTCTTTCAAAGAACTCATGCTGAACATTACTTGATGAAACTAAATCCCATTAGCAGAACAAACAGAACAAAAATCTGTGTCCTGACACCACATAAGGTATGCTTAAATATTCACAAATGATACAGGTGCATATCTCTCATCACATATTGGAGCACATCCAAAGCCCCTAGGAAGAATGCTAATTTGTGCATTTCTGTTGGAGGAATAGCACAGTTTGTTTCTGTCTGCCATCTTTCCCTTATCTGTTATGCATTTGAGTGGCTGTACTTTGTTTCTGAAAGTGGAAATGGAAAGATATGTATTAATATTGTAGCAACACACAGGGGAGCATATGGAGACCCTCTACCAAACTTCATCATCTGACAAAGACTCCCTTTTAACCTCTATGTGTATATACACTCCTTGCTCTTCTGCTCTTTCACCTCATTGGTTTGCACATTGAGAATTGTCAATGAAACTGGTTGGAAAGTACAGTCCCCAGGGTACATCCACTCTTGCCAGCTTTGTGTGGCATGTGTTACAGGTGGAATGAATGGAAAACACAACACAGAGAAGCATGACAAGGGTTTCAGAACAAGAAATAACAGGCTCAAACTCAAACACAGGAAATTCCATCAAAAGGCAAGGAGGAACTAATTTGAGAGTGACAAAGCACTGACACCAGCTGCTCAGAGATGCTGATGTAGTCCCCATCTGTGGAGACATTCAAATTCTGCCTGGATGTGTACCTGTGGCAACCTGCTCTGGGTCACCCTGCTCTGACAGGGAGTTGGACTAGAAGATCCCTTGAAATTTCTTCCAACCCCTATAATTCCATGATTCTATAAAAGGTGGAGAGACATGGACTGGAGAGATGGATACTGTAGCTCCAGCAAGGAAAACAGAGGTGAAAAAAAATAAATGCTTGAATCTTAGAAGAAATACAAAGAAAGACCACTCCTTTGTCTGAATATTGTTATTTATTGTAATATACCAGTGGAACTATAAAAGAATGGGTGGTCTGCTAGCCTTTTAGCCTTTTGATTTCCATTTCTACTGAGTCATGAAGGAGACTTGAATGACTAAGAATGTAGAATCATAATTTGTGGTATAAGCACATTCCCAAACACCTTCTGTAGTTCAGTGAACAGGTCAATGAATAACACCTATTACCCCTTAAAAGTCAATGAATCATCTATGGGGGGTAATACTGTGCATATTTCAAACTGTAATTACCTGGTCTAACAAGGTTCATCTTCTCTCATGCCCTCTACCATAAATGTTTCCCATGTGATACATGATAACATGATTTGTCTTTTGAAAATCTTATAGACTGCCATTAGCTCCTAGGATACATATTAATAAAGAGACTAGAACACATTAAAAAAAAATCAAAAGAATGTCATTTAAGCTTGCCAGATACAAGGTAAAAAATAATTTTAATAGCTGTTTGTTGAGTTTTGAGCTAAAGTAGTGCAAAATTTACTGGGCAGAAAAAAAATCTGCCTTACATTCATCACATATTAAAAAAAAAAAGGAAAAAAAGAAAACACAACCACACAAAAATTCCAGCACTTCACAATGTTGTGAAGTGTTTGCAGAAATAACACTACAGAACTCCTTCTCCAAAACATGAGGCTATTCAACTGAGGCTACAGAAAAAATCACCACCATCTGTTATCAGTATAGAGTGCTTAACATAATGAAGGAATTCTTTTTCTAGGCAGAAGGGAGGGCATCATGGACTGCAATAGCAAAATCACTATGCTCCCTGGGAAGGAATACTCTGAATATTCTGTTTGAGGTACCTTTGCTATGAAGCTAGGGAAGTTTCATGAGTGCTCTCTGTTTCCTGTTAACACATTGCTAGGGACTAAAACAGTCTGAAGTGCTACTGAGACTGCTTGCACAGGGGATTGAGGCATACTTGTGCTTTGTTCTATCAATTTCTCAGTCAGAGGACTGAACTGACTATGAATTTATGATTGACCGTGACTTGGCTTTGTGTTTGTGCTTCTCATCAGGAAAGAACGGCTGCGGATGCATCTGTGCCACTAATGGAGTACCCTTTCACCAGGGCTCTCTTGCATTTGGGAGAGATCAGACTATACCAACTCATAGTCTAGAGCTCTTTTAGCAAGGCCACCATTTTTTTTCCTGGCAAGTCCACTCTCCCATTTTAAGTGCTTTATGAGTTGCCATAATCTGAAAATTTCATTGCAGCACTAACATCTCAAATGCCTTTTTTCATCCTTGGTAGAACTGTTGCACATGAAAAACTCTTTCTTGGGGCATGAACCAGAAGCTATTGTTTTTTTCTCAAAGAAGAGTAATCTTCAGGCTCCTGCTGGGTGAAAATTACTCTACTCAGAACAGTTAGCAGTTGTCAGGCACAGCTATCTCTAAGAGCAGGGTAGACATTGGCAAAAAAGGGGACTGAGTCTAGGACTCAGTTTGAGAGTCTCTAATGCAAAAGCTGTTCTGTACCTCTCTCCCCCTACATACTTTGAAAGAAAAGCTGAGTGCATATCTTGTTCAATTGTTTGAAGAAAAGATCATAGGCATCTGACAGCAGAAGCAAGCTCTGAACTCCAGCTCCCCTGGGAGCAGAAGTTTCTTCTTCAAATGTAGAGAAAACTTTCTGAGAGGGGGTATTTGAGGCATCTTACCTGCTCAGTGTGTAGAAACACCACTGGGAAGCTCTTGGCTACCTTCTGTTTAGCTTGCTGTTTTATTTAAATCTCCATCCAAAATGTCTTAGCTCTCCTTCTTACCTACACATTGAGCACTGGGACCCTAGTCTACAATGTAAATTTTAGTCTGCTGAAAAATACATCATACGTTGTGATATTGAAAGGGGTGAAAGGGTGGAGAGAGGAGTATAAGAGACAATGGAAGGGAATTTCACTTTCATCTTTCCCAGCTAATACTTTTATATTTCTCAGAGCTGTGACAAAAAGAGACACTCAGGGAAGTGTGCACTACAGTACTCTAACAGAAACCTTGTAAGTACCCATATATAATGACAAACATATCTCTTAAATAGATCATGCATGGAGATTGGAAGATGATCACATACTCTGCTGCTGCTGAAGTAAGATTACATGAAAGGTTAGCTCTCTTCAGCCTGTGTTTTATCCATCACAATGATGGAAACCTTCTAGGCAGATGTTTTAAGACATCTAAGATGGTTTTGAACACATGAGAAATGTTAGATAGTAAAATTTCACATATAATATGGACATGAATGCAAACTCAATTTACCCTCCCAAATACAGAGAAATTATATATTACAAGAGGAATTGATGTAGAGTATTATAGTCATAGTATCTCTTAGGTGGGAAGGAATCTTGCAGATCATCTAGTCCAAACATCAACCTTACTCGGATGAGAACCATTGATAAACCATTCCTTCAAGTAGCACTTCAACTCATGTATTAAATACCTCCAGGGCTGGTGCCTCAACAACTTCCCAGGGCTGCATGTTCCAATGCTACATAATCCCTTCAGTGTAAGAATTCTTCCTTGTATTCAATTTAAACTTTCCTTGGGGCAACCTCAGTCTGTCCAGTCTTGTCCTATATCTTGTTCCCTGGGACAAGAGCGCAACCTCCACTTCTCTACAACCTCCATTCCCATATTTGTGGAGAGCAATGATATCTCCCCTATACCTCCTTTTCTTCAGGCTGAACATCCCCATTTCCCTCAGCTACTCCTCATAATACTCGTGGTCCAAATCCCTCACCAGCTTTGTTCCCTTTCTCTAGACCACCCTCAGAACCTCAATTCCTTTTTTGTGGTGAAGGGCCCAGAACTGGATGCTGCACTTGTGTTGGGGGCTCAGCAGGGCTGAGTACAGCTGGATGATCACTTCTCTAGTCCTCCTTAGAACCATTAGAAGGGAACCACCTTGGCACAACTATCTCCTTGCATCAAAACTGAATTTGGCTTAAATTAATAACTCATATTGTTTTATTGGCTGATGATAGGTCAGCAATAAAGAAAGTTTTATTAAAACAATGAAGTATGATGGATGAGGTCATTAATTAAAATCAGTGAATATTGTTCTGTAGCAATTCCAGATGCAAAATTTAAAAGTTAAATAATTTTTTTAGCCTACTTGTGCAAGTAAATGCCTAGTAGTGAAAAAATCTAATACTTGATTGCATGACAGTGGTATAATGCAACAATGTCAGCTTTTGTGTGTACCTTGTGCATTATTATCTATTTTTCTAAAATCAGATTCAATTATTTACCTATTTTTGGGGAACATTCTCTGACTGAATCAGTCTACATTCATTTGGGCAGAATATGGGAAGTGAGAAAGAGTTTACCATGTACAAGTTGCAGTGCTTTCCATTAAAAATGTGGTCTTGCTTAGCAGGAGTAGCAATAGGTGGTTGGAAAAGGCTGTTGTGGGAATCAAAATAAGGCATCTAGAGAAGCAAGGCACCTTCATCCCAGAGAATCCAATTTATGTAGAGCACTTTGGGTTTATCATTCAGGTGAATTACACACCTGCACTGCCACACTGGTAACATTTTAAGCAGAGGCCATAAGAGCAAAGCAGACATTCACCCTAGAAGTGATCCTAAGAGGTAAACAGACAGAACCAAGTAGGTTGAATCCAAACTTCTGAACAGCTTGCTTTGACAAGCAGGGTCCTTCACTGTGAAAGGAAGAATTGTATAGAAATTGTTGACAGCTTTTCAAGTATCTCTAGTGCCTCTCTGCCTAGGGAGGGAACTTCACCTATGCAGTGGCACTTTGAGAAGAAAGGATCTGAAACTGGAAAGAGAGATCAGAGCACAGAATAAGGTGCCTAAGTCAGTAAAAATGGCTGACTAAAAGAGAGGGAAAAATTGTGCCCTTTGGGAGACAAAGTGAAACAAATCAGTGAGAATGCATGTATTCATACTTCTGTAGTAGCAAATGCTCTTAGTTGTACCCAAGGATTGTGGCGGTACACAGCACCTTTGCAGAAGGGAGCGAGGAAGGAAGGAAAGAAGGAAG
>VZTY01020753.1:0-36824 GCA_013400935.1 Turnix velox
TGTTTTTCTTAAAAGGAAAAATATCTCTGCTCCATAGCCACCAACTTACTGTAATGTAATGCTCGGTCCCTACTTGTACTAATGCATGGTACCTACTCAGTACTGGAAAACAAATTATTTATCTGGACATTATGCAAACATTTGGAAAGACAAATGCAAAAACCTTCACTTCCCTTTTTGCAGAGTTTTGCTTATGAACTTTTCCTAATTATCTTGAGGAAGTCATGCAGTTATGTCAAATAACAGGGAGCCTTTTCCTTCTGGCATTGAAAATAAGCTTTATGTTGGTTCTAATGTTATTTTTACTGCATTCTCTGTGTCCTCTAGATTTGTATCTTTTTGTGTGTATTTTTAAATCAGGCTGCAGCAGGTACATTAAAGGATAATTAAACATGAATGACTGTTATGACAGTTGTAGTTTCTGGGATACTTTTTTCTTAAATTTTGAATTTAACATTATGCTTTCATTTATTGATGATATTGTATTTTTATGACTAGAGTGGAAGTCAGTCCTCCAGATCAAGTGAATACTTTGAGCAGTATGTTGCCTTCAGCCACTGTGCCAGAATCCATGACAGTTAGTAAGTACTTCCTTGAAGTATCTCGATTTATGGAATTGACTTTGAAAGTCCTCTAAGTCTTTGTGTCTATTTTTATTTCAGTGAGATTGTTTTTAGTGTGGCACCCAATGCTTCATTTCTGATATACTGGCTTCACTGGAAATGTCTGCTTGAGAATTGTTTTAGAATAGGGGGAGATTTCTGGTTATGGTTCACTGCAACTAGTGTGGCATGGCTCTGCTTGCTGATATTTACAAAGCTGAGAAATACTTTTGTGCAAATTACTTTATGAATTAGGCAACTAATTTTGAGACTTAAGAGACATAAATAAAGGCATGGATGGAGGTGTTGTTAATAGTGTTCTATTAGTGGCTGTGTGCTATAGGGTGTTAGAGTCACTGCATGTACTCCACTCTGATTTTATTGCATTGTATTTTGTTTCGTGGGCATTAGGTACCAGCAGGGGCCGCAATTGGGCTCCTTCAGTTACTCACTTCCTATGTATGTATCGTTAAGGCAGCTATAAAATAGGAAGTAAATACTGAGATTTTCAATTCTTGATACTTAGCAATTTGTAGATGAAAATGAACCACAGGATCAACAGAAGCATATATGCTGTCATTAGCTTCCCATTTCAGAGAAGGTTTTGGTGGAAGGAAGAGGGGAAGCTTGGCAAAACAATCTATAAGCCAGCAGAATGTTTTTTAAATAACCTAATTATCATTGTAACAAAAATTTAGCTGATGATACCTTTAAGCTAGTACCTTTATAATAGCTGATTCCTGATACTTTCAATATAAATACTCTCCTCAAGTTCACTGTTCTTGGCTGTAGATTCTCCATACAGGAAGAATTCGGAGCTATGACAAAGCCAGAGACTTTTTTCTCTATTGCAATTAACAGAAGAATTATTAAATGCTGAGGCTTATAGCTGGGTTGCATAGCAACTAATTCTAACATATCAGACAAGAAAAATGGAACACAGTAGTGCAGTGAGAAAAGCTGTGAGATCTCCAGTGACTAGATTTTGTGCTTCTTGCTTTAGAAGACAAAGCCTGAGTTATTACTTTTTTAAAAAAGAAAAAAAAATCCTTTTCCTGCTTCCCTTCCAATTTGTTAGTATAGTGCTAGCCATTTCTTGCTTCTTTTGATATGTGGGCTGGAAAATTATGTTATGAGAAGCTGTAATTTCAAATTTCTGCCATTATGAATAATTTTTTTGAATATATGTCCCATGATTTGTAAGGTATAGATTAACTTAACAGCAGATGCATCTCAGAAAAATAATAGTACCCTGAGAGAATTGTACTGCAGCTTTTGTGGCTGTCAGATATCATTTGAAACTTGCTCTGCTTTACAGATTGTCTTGTAACCAATTTTATAAAGAATTAAGTTAGAAAATTTATATTTGTGCACCTATTCCATTATGTCATTTTCCATTTTTAAAAAAAAATGTATTTATCCTTCTGTTTTTGAATCACAACTTTACTCAACTTATTGTCATTGGAAGATTATATTTTCAGCACTGTTTTACACCAGAATAATCTACCAGCACAAATCTCCCCCATTTTTGCAATGGGGAAAAAGGAAATGTAAAAACTTTCATTTTAGGAGGATGGTGATACTTTTTTGTCCTTTAAAAGCTTGTTTGATTATCATGCTATTTTTAGTAAATAATTGTGAAATTGTTTTTTCCACTATAATTTTCTTCAATTTTTAAAGTTGGGCTTCACCACAAAGGTTAGCAAAGGTTGCAGCATTGTACATGATTACAATTTCTTTCGTATATTCTTGAGAAAGCCCTCACTTTTCATGATCACTGAGGAACTTTACTGAATAGCCAGATCTGCATACTGTCTTTTTATCCTGGCTTTGTGGGTACATAAGATGCATGGTTTTGTACTTTCAAATTGCTTCTGACCTATTCCATTACTTGGTTGCCACAGATCACTGACAAGTGCTTAATTTTTGGAACTTCTCTGAAAGCACAACTTTGGATGGAGGATGTTTAAGTTTCATTCCTGAGAAAAAAAGCTGCATTTCATTGTACAGTCTATATAGAAAGAAGTTTTATACAGTAGAAGGCCAGCACTGTGCTGTTTTATTTCCTGCTAAGATTTGCTGTATTAATAATGACACATCTAGGTAATATTTACAGGGTTTTGAAGTGATAAACTAAACCTTAGTAGCTAGTGTTCATGCAGGCAGCTTTAAAGGTCAGATTTCTGATTTAAGATGTAACTAGTCTACTGGAAGTTTTATTTGTCTCTGAAAATATCTGTGTTAGTTTGAACTGAGGAAAATAAAAAAAGCATTCCTGCAGACTGCTCCCAGCCCACCCTGGTGCTCCATCTGCAGGATTGCAGAGGAGTTCTGCATGACCTTCTGCACACTGAGATGGTTTAACTTACAGCTTATTCTTCAAAACAGGTGATTGCAAATCAGACTTATCCAATCTTTGACTAAACAGTAGAAGAGTTGTTAAACTTATGACTTCTCTGGAGGCTGCTGGGAATTTGTCAGGTGTTTCTGAAAGCACAGCACTTCATATATTTCATGCTCTGAATGTGACCTTGTAAAAGCTTTATAGGAGACAGATTTTGTTTGTAGAATGCAAGTGAACTTAAAAATGTTTTAGAGCAAATACTTTATTAGTAATTATGCACTGCAGATTAATTTTGGCGATGAAAGGTAGTTTTCTGTATCCGAAAAAGTGAGGCTTTATGTAAAAAAACCCTCATTAGCACATTCCTTGATTTCTGTTATTTTTTCATACTGATAAAAAAAGACTTGGTTTATAATGACTTGTTCACACATGGGAATCCTTTTTTAAGAAGTTGTTGTAAANTTGGGAATTTGTCAGGTGTTTGTGAAAGCACAGCTCTTCTTCATATATTTCATGATCTCAGTGTGACCTTGTAAAAGCTTTATAGGAGACAGATTTTGTTTGTAGAATGCAAGTGAACTTAAAAATGTTTTAGAGCAAATACTTTATTAGTAATTATGCACTGCAGATTAATTTTGGCGATGAAAGGTAGTTTTCTGTATCCGAAAAAGTGAGGCTTTATGTAAAAAAACCCTCATTAGCACATTCCTTGATTTCTGTTATTTTTTCATACTGATAAAAAAAGACTTGGTTTATAATGACTTGTTCACACATGGGAATCCTTTTTTAAGAAGTTGTTGTAAACATATCTTGAAATTACATAATCCGAAAGGCTTCGGTAGTCGTCATATCTGACTCTACAAAACTTTGTTATTACTTGAATTTCAGGTATCCTGGTGTTGAATGCTGATCCTTAATAGCAGGGCTGTTCAGAATTAGGACATAAACTCTTATCATCAAGTGGTTTTCTCCCATGTTTTTATTAGAAAAAAAGAAAAAATAAGGGGAGAAAGACTGAGGTTGCAATGTCCAGATGTCATTCAATTTATGGTTGGTGTTACATCTCTGTATGGCTTTCTGTCCATCTGCCTTTCTCTAACCCACAGAAAACTTCAGGCTGCTGAAAAGATTCAGTTTTGAGCATACTCTGGCAAACATAAAACATAACACATAGACAAAAGCTATGTTCTGGCAGATTAGAAGTGAATGTCCTGCAGTGTATGATACAGGATTTGCTTAGTAGCATTCAGCTAAGTATTCTGACATGCTGCTAAAATTTTTCAAAATGCTAGGTGAGAGTATAGAGATTACATTTTTTTTTTAAAGTTTTGAGTAGTACTGAGAGAGAAAGGAGAATTTTTTTTTTTTTTCAAATGTGTATTTGGTATTTAATACCCACACATTTCACTTTTGGCTTTTGCACACAACATGAAATTTTTTTTTTTGGTGGCTGTATAGAGAACTCATATGAAAATGCTGAGTTACTGTACAAAAATAATTATTTTTTCTGTGCTGAATTAATGGAGCGTGGAATCCCTCTAATGACCAACTGAAATATTTCTTGTTTATGTCAGATAGTTCTCAAGCTGTAATGTGGAGTGGGTGGGAAAATTATCTCCTTTCTCCATGGCCAAAGATGTTGAAATGTTTCAGAAAAAAATCTAACATGAAGAAATTGGATTGGCTGATTTCAGATGACACGAGGACTCTGCTAAATCCTGCCTGACTAGAATTTGAGTATCTGCACTGGCATTCCATTGACATAGTAAAACCTTTAACTTTTTGTCCACTCTGTTTACTGCACACTTTGTCTAGTCCTCAGGACCATGTTAAGGGTTGGGGTGTTTTTGAACTTGCAGAAATTTCTGTAACCATAGAAAATGTTAAAAGATAGATGTGGGTAAATCAGTGAACTGAATGTAAAAGGGTAAAGAAAGTTGTCTAATGGTTTTGTTTAGTTGAAGAAATTATGTAACACCGGTTCTATTAGTATGTTACACTAAAAGCACAAAAAATGTTGCTGGCAGCTACTTTAAATACTGATGGAACAGAATTGGGTGATTTATTATATATAAATGCAGGACCATTTCAAGTCTTAGGAGGGATGTTTTAATAGAATTGTATCCCTTCAGAATCTCATGCAATTATCACCATGCATAAAAATTTTAATGAATCTTTTGTTTTTTAAAATCTGGTTTAGGACACACTTAGCTTTCCTAATGTTTACTTGACACCATTTAAATCTGAAGATGTTTTGTATTGAGAAATATCATGAGATAATATGAAATATTATAATATAATCATAAGATCTGGAAGTTAGGATTTTGTTTATATTACATTATTGAGTCCCAGTATTTTTCTGTAAACTTATAGTACATAGTGATAGTAAACTGTTGTAAAAACTATTGTATAACCTATACAATAACAGAACAACTTCTGGTGAGGCAGCAGTTCAGAATGATGCTTTTTTATATGGTATTCATATAGGCATTCTGCTGTCACAGTTAAATGTAATCTGGAAGAAGCCTTAGGTTATAATTATAAAATTCTTTCATTTCAAAAACATTTTTTATTCAAAAAGTATTTTTAAAAACTATTTTTAAAGTATTCATAGGAAATAAAAAGGTATTTATGGGAAATCACAAGATTGAGAAATCCCATCTTTCTTGAGACAGTCTTTAAGACTGAGCTTGAGAAGCAGAGCCATGAAGAAGCAGTGACTCTTTCTCTGCTCTGACTGGAATAGTTCTGTGTCCCGTATGAGAATTTCTAGTAAGGAAAAAAAGCCATGCAAGGAAGTTAAGCAAATAACAGCATCTCTCATTGATGTGCACATAGTGAGAAGGTGCATTGTCCCATGTGTCTGCCATTAAAACAGCTGCAGCCACAGTCAAACTTGTAAACATTTGTATTAAAGCCAGATGCAGACTAATTTAATTTGAATTTAATTTTTGAAAGATTGCTCAAATTAGTGATGAGATTAAGAGCATTTTTATGTGCTTTGCTGAATAGCAAATGATGTTAGCATCATCTTAAGTGTGTTGCTGAATTAGTGCCAATATGTACACAGCTTTTAGATCCAAAGTGAGCAAAATCCACACGGGAATTCATCTTTTTTGTCCCTTCTCTTTAGATGAACTTCGCCAAGCCATTGTGGCCATGATGAATAGAAAGGATGAACTGGAAGAACAGAATAGGTATTCTTTTCCTAGTCAAGAGGCACTATAATGAAAAAATAGCCTACTCTCTAATACAGGATGTCCTTTGTTTAAATATATGCATAATCTTTGTGTAATCTTTTTGATTGTTTATTAACTTTCTGTGAAAGGTAAGCTTAATACTTCAAATGTTGATACTGAGGAGTAATGTTTGCACGTGTCCTTTAAATTGAAATCATATATACTTCTTTGTATCTTATGAGCTTTTTTATCAAAGATTTTACACAAAGGTCTATGGCTGTGCTCTCAGTAGAGACAAGACCTCTTCTTGTCTCCTGCTCCTACATAGCTTGTAGCAATGTGCTTATAGATTATTCCTGAGATGTATAGGTTTGTGCTGAAGAACTGAGATTAGATTATAATGTGTTTTTTGCCTGTTGGCACAATAGATATCGTAATATGTTGTCCTTCAGGCTTGTTCCCCAGATTGTAAGACAAACTAGCAGTAAGCACTTGCAATTGTTTTGATTGTGTCCTTTTTCCTTGTAGCTTTTCATACATTTCTATAATGAACTCAGGAGAATTTATTACATTGAATAATGATATTTTAGTATGACAGTAGTAGTATTATTCAGGCAGCCCATTCTGATTCGTAGAGTATCCTCAAATACTAGGTAGTATTTGCAGTGTTTTAACAGAGGCTGCTGCCTTCTTCCAGATCTCTCAGAAATCTTCTTGATGGTGAGATGGAGCATTCTGCAGCACTAAGGCAGGAAATGGAGAACTGGAGAAGGAAAGTAGCAGAGCAAGAGGAGCGACATGCCATGAAAGTCCAAGCCTTGACAAGGTAAGAAGCTCTGAAAGTGTCATGAAATGTAATAGCAGTGGAACAAGGGGATAAAAAAATCTTGCATCCAAGGAAACAGATTAGTATGGGGACCCTTCTCCTCCCAGCAAATTGTTACTTCACTCAATGGTCCTGTGTCAGTTGAATTGCGTTGGAATGTTTATGTCTTTATTGATTTCAGTTATATAGAATATCTGTCAGCAGCAACTGACACAAATGCCCTTCTTTATGAACACTAGTCATGTAAGCAGTAAAGAATGGATTACCCATCCTCTTCAGTGACATTTCCATCTGATCTTTCACCCATCTCTCTGACTGTTTATGTGTGATTTTGTTTTCCTTGGGCTGATGTTGCCAGGTTTTCATGCCTGACCACTTTATCAACCACTGTACAACAATCAACAGTTGTTTGCCAAACATACCAACAGTAGCAATTTCTGAAATGGTGCAACTGCTCCTCTGTAGCTCTAAGAAGGTCAGCTGGAACAGGGTTCTCGGGACAATTTCCAGTCTCTCTCCATCCCTCTGGGCAGTGGGGCTTTCAGTGACCATTTGAGTCCTCTTCCTAATGCAGTGCCAAGATGCTGTTGGCTTTCTTTGCTGCCGGGGGTGCATTGCTGGCTCATTGTCCCCCAGAACTCCCAGATCCTTCTCTGCAGAGCTATTTTCCAGCCCCTGGCATTTATGGGTGCCTAGTGCAATTCCTCCTGAGATGCAGGACCTTGCATTTCTCCTTGTTGAACTTCAGGAGGTTTGTTTGAGTCCAGTTCTCCAGCCTGGTCAGATCCCTTTGAATGGCAGCACAACTTTCTGGTATATCAGCTCCTCCCTGGTTTTGTCTGGTCTGTGAACTTGCTGAGGGTCCACTCTGTCCCAGCATTCAGGTCATAAATAAAGGTGTTTAAAAACCTTGGCTCGGTAATGTCTTGCCCACAGCTTGCCTTTGTGCTATAGCTATTCCAAAAAAAAAAAAGAATTTTAAGCTAAATCACATTTATATAAGGGAGAGTTAAGACAGTCTTCAGAAAAATGCTGCTGTAATATTCTGATTTTCTTTTTACAATTCTAAGTAAGCTCTGGAGTAGCTTCGATGCCTCAGATCTTGAGAATGATTCACATCATGTGTATAGTAAACAACAAACTTATCCCAAATGTTAAATAAGATTAGTAATCTGTGCCTTACCACAGAGAGAAGTGTTTGTTTTCTGCATGTGCAGGCTGAGTGCCTAGTGTCAGTCGTGACATACCACAGTGGAGAATAAACTTTTTATTGCATAGCAGAACTGGTATCTGAAAATGATAAATAGAAAGATTTCTTTTAAAAAAAAAGTATTTAGAAAGTTGCTAATTCTGCTTTTGGTGACACATCAAGTTGAACTCCTCACTTTGAGGGAGCGAGAGATAAAACGTAAGTGGGTATGACATTCATGTGATGTAGGGCAATTGAGACAATGCCAATGCTTCATCGTTTAATATTCACATTTCAGGGTATAGGGATTGTATATTCATATTTCTTTGACTCACTTCCCCCACAGTTTTAGAATTTGCAGTGACATATGGGTGAATCAGATATTTGTCATTCACATAGCTTTTTGACAAGGAGCTTCTACAACAAGATCGAAAGAGATGTTCACTTAGACTAACTTGTTATTTTTAAACAAGTTTATTTCATTTCTGTTTCTATTTAATTGCTTTTACTGCTCTGGTGACTGGGTATGTTGTGTTGATTGTTCTCTGAAGGTTAGTTTACTTTGGCTCATGATGAAAACAATCTTGGGAGCTGCTTAAGTACTACAAATCCTTGTGTCACCTATTATTTTGGGCTTTGGATGTATTTCTTTAGTGATTCACTGCAACTCGTTTTCTAGCACGTAAAAACTTTGCATATAATTATTTTGGAATGTAGTTTTTTCTTATAAATTATTTTATTTGTTCACTTTGTACACTGTAGGTGGTGCTGCAATAGCAAGAGTACAGATTTTAAATAATAATATTTTAAATTAGGAATTTGAAGCTGAATAATTTGAAGACGTGATTAGAGTAGAAAAAAATCCTCATTTGTAATAATCTGAACATCTTAAGGCAAGGAAAACCATTCAGTGACAATTTGGTTATTGAAATTTGATCAAATATGCTTCATATTATGAGAGCTGATATTTATGTTTTTCCCCAAAGCTCTTATGAAGAATTTTGATGTAATTATCTTCTTGAAGGATTTGAGAACACAAATTTCACTGACACATCAGTCAGTGTTGGAATGATTGCTTCTGGCTATCTCAAAATTGATTTATTTAGCTGGTCTCCAACATGTCTTATGTCTCACAACAAAATGCTAGCTTACTTTGAGTTTCCCAAATTCTTCTTGAGAAATGGAAAAATTCTTAGGTCATTTGTTTCAAATAGTGGTAATCTCTTTCTTCCATGTGAAGTGCTTGAATAGCTCTTTCATAACAGTTAAGATACTGTTTCAAAAGTAGCAGTCTCAGCATTCAAGCTAGTTCCTGGACTTCCAACAGAATAAATAGAGTCTCTAGCACAATTTTGTGAGCTTATTTCTTGCTTTTCTTATTCTTTTTCTTTGTCAATGAGCCTTTCTAAAATTGCATGGATGCATTGTGCCAGTGGCTTCTTGGCAATGGTCAAGTTTGTTAATTGCAGTTATTTTTTCTGTGTGGAATACTGTTACGTCCCTCTGCAAGTCAAAGAAATTTATTGAAGTTGACTGTGAAATTGGATAATCTCAGATTGCTTATTGTCTCTCTTCAGAAATGTTTGAGGAAGGCATTTTACAGAGGACAGGCTTTGTAGCCTGGAAGAGAAGGTGATCATGTAGGGAAATGGGGGATGAGAATATGATTGTATTTTATCTTACACTGTTATGTATCTTCTGTTTACTGTACTTTTGTAACTTCATCTACCTCCTCTTATCTGCTGTCTGTGTTATTTAAGCCACACTGCTTTTGTCTTTGGCATTTTATATCAATTTGTTTTACAACACTTCCTTTGGAGCCACAGCACTTCAGTGATGGGTGAAATGATGTGTTGTGCATCTTGAAATGATTTCATCACTGCCCTAAGCAGTTTCTTAGTGGAAAATAAACATCTTTTATTCTTGCTTGTGAAAGCTAATTTGAATATTCCTATATTCAGTGATGTTTTCCCTGTTTAGTCAGTGACACATCAGAGTTACAAAACCATTTTATAAATAATGAGATACAGTATTTCATAAGATAAACAACTTCCTCATATTTCTTACCTGCAAAGACATTTTTCACTTTTCCACGTGATCCCAATGCTAAGTTAGGGCATAGTTTCAATTTGAGCATAGTCTATGTTGTATCATGAGAATGCTGTTCATTTGATTATGCATATGGCGTTTGTTTTTCATGCCCAGCAGTTAAGTTTATCCCATCATTCCTTGTCACAGTCTTTGTTCAGAGGTTGGTTTTGTACTATAACCTCATTGTGTGTACAGTTCAACTTACACTTATATAATTAATGGTTCTTATTTTTCTTATTTAATTTAGGGTGTATATAATTATAAGTAATTGTGATATTTCACCTAGTAGTAGAATCCTAGGGCACTACAGGTTGGATTGCATCTGTGCCTGTCATCTATACCAACTCCCGTGTGTAAATTCTGCTTATTCTAGCTGCACGCTCTCTGTTTTAATTAATTCTCAAGATTAATGTAATATAAAAAATTATTTTTAAATGGTATTTCATAGTGTTTTCTAAAGCACTAAGTTTTTTTCAAGACAGATATTATTTCACCTTTTAATAAAATATTTGAAAGTCGGCTGTTATAAAACACTTTCTTACCTATATTCATTTGTATTAATGAGAGATCTGATTTTGACAGACACAAGATGCATCTAATTAGACTTGCATAGTAGACTTCAGCTGTGCTGTGTGGACATGTACATGCTTCACTAAGCATGACTATTTCTTAACAGAAGCTTTGTGACCTTTCTGAAAAGTAACCAACCTCCTTCAACTCCCCTTGTGCCCCCATAATGATAATTTTCAGAAGTTATGCTATAGCACGAGAAAGGTGGGGGAGATTTCACCTGTAGGACCTTGGTCCTTCTCCAAGAACACAACAGAAGTCTCAGCAGGGTGGCTGCTGTGTTCTGCATGAGTAATATCTCTCTTCTACTCTCTTCTCCCTTTGAAGTGAGAACATGCTGCTTGTTATCCTGTTACATTTATCCTCTCCTTATCAGTCTTTATGAAACAGTTAATGTCATTCATTATATGCATGAAGTAAGGTATGTTTCCCAAAACATCAACTTGTTAAACTTTACATATGCCTAGAAGTATGTAACATCCTCAGCAACAGGTAGCACTGTTGGGTTAGCTGGAAAAGAACTTCTGCAAATCTGACCTTTAACAGGAGTTTCTATAAAACACTTGCTGTGAATGCCTCTTGAAGTCATTAAAGATTTTTTACTTAGTGCTTGCAATTTTTTTTTAAACATACTCTGCTAAAAAGAGCTATATAAATGTGTATCAGCATGGGCCCTCTTTGGAATCTGGCTAAACAGTAGTAATGCAATAAATGTCAAAGAGTGAGAAGGAATAAGATGATAATGAAGCATATTAGAAAATTGTGACTGGGTGGTAGTATCCTGCTTTGAATTTCCATCTTTCTTCAGTCTGCTCTCACAGCTTAACTGAATATTATTATTAAAGTGAGTATGTTTGTTTCCATTGAAAGGTGCTTTTCTCAATTTTGAGAAAATTATAATATTTGTTTGTTCTTTTTATCAACAGAGAAAATGAGGTACTAAAAGTGCAACTTAAGAAGTATGTAGGTGCTGTCCAGATGCTCAGAAGAGAAGGTCAAACAGTGGAAGGTAAGGATGAAATGAAGGGAATAGAAATAATCCACACACAGTGTTTGTTTCTCTGTAGCTACCTTTGAGACAGAGTTTATTGGAGAAAGGAGTGCAGTGAGCAAATGGTGGAAGTGACTCCTGGAGTTGTGTAAAATCTGAGCATGAATGAATAACCCATGAACAGCCATGTGTGTTTTACAAAAATAAGGTTTTTTTCTTTTTGGCAGTCAGAAACTTTACNCACACAGTGTTTGTTTCTCTGTAGCTATCTTTGAGACAGAGTTTATTGGAGGAAGGAGTGCAGTGAGCAAATGGTGGAAAGTGACTCCTGGAGTTGTGTAAAATCTGAGCATGAATGAATAACCCATGAACAGCCATGTGTGTTTTACAAAAATAAGGTTTTTTTCTTTTTGGCAGTCAGAAACTTTACAGAAAAATTTATCAGATGAAAATGTAATCTAAATATAATCTTTGAAATTAATGGGATATTGGAATATCAGAAGAGAAAATGTAGTATCTCTAGATTATACTGTTAGTGTTCTTCTGGAGATCAGTATTTGTAGACTGTTTGAAATAGTCTATAGTAAGACAAGACATTTCACTTTCTTTGCTAAATTGCTCTGACTCTAACGAGCAGATTTTTTATCTGAAAAATAGTGAGTTAAATTATCAGCAGTGTTAGTATTTTTCTTCAGTATTCAGTGGTGAGAAGTGTCCAGGGCAGTGGATGAACTGGAGTCTTGATTCTGAATCATCTTCTCATGAGAGTTATGTTTCTCCTGACTACAGAATATGTTTTGAGAGACATGGTGGCTTTTCACAAATTGGCACTGCTTGTCTTTTTTTAAATTTTCAATATAGGGTCATGTAAGTGGCTGTATGAATGAATACAGTGGCTGTATGAATAGCTCTTAAAGGCTAGTCACTGCACTTAGCTGTAGTTTAAAAACTTCATTCATCCTTGATAAGATTTTTGGTAGTGAGAACACGTTTTTACTTACGACTTTGCTGGAGTGTAGTGATTCATATTAAGAATTATTCACGAAAACTGTCGCTTAAGCTTCTTATAATAGCAGAAATTATCCTTCATTAGATACTGACAGATTCCATGATGAGTGTAATTATAGGAAAAGTGAAAAAAATATTCCTAGGCTAGCTATTTTCTGCCATGTTAAAATTATGCAAATTATTGAGTGATAAGAATAGAAACTGAGTAGGATGGTCAGATTTTAGAGATGAAAAAGGGGGATGGAATAGTACCAACATTTCTAAAAATGAATACGTGTATTCTTTATGTGTAAAGGATGTTTAATCAATTCAGAGACATCTTCTGTAATGTTTGTCATAATTGACCAGAATAAATTTCACCTTTGTGCACTATTTGTCATAATTTTTCTTATATTCTGACTTCACACATTGTGTTTTTATAAAAACAATTTCTTTTTTTCTAACGTGCCTTTGGAGATTTATTAGTGGAGTTTTTAGTATCAGTGGGATCTGACTCCAAAAAGTATGTAAGAGTGTAAATTATCTGTCAGAATAAATATGTTTAGATATGATTAAAAGGAGGAACAAAAGCCACAGCATTTTTAAACCAAATTTATAGAAAGTATTAAACCCATGCTTTATATAGGTATCTTGCAGTATCTGATCAGGCACTCATTTGTGAGCTGTGTGCCTTCATAATTAAGAATATCTACTTTCTTAGAGAGAGGTACTTATACTTTGTAGTACACATATAGTGTAACTTAAGGCAAATTAATGAATTCCAGTTGTGGTGTAACTTTGTTGTAAGGAATTTTGTTCTTAATTAGCTTACATGCTTAAAAGGATTACAGAGTGTATTTATGAGACCTGTTTTCTTACTGTGTTTGGAGACTGTGACCATTTTGAGAAGAAAATTGGATGAAGAAACCACTGTTTTCATCAGTTTAAGCTGAACTTTTTATTGCTTTTTTATATTGCTTTATACACTAGTAGGTCTTTGACTTATAACTTCTAAGCCTTACATGTAGACAGGGCCATAGTGTGCTGATCTGTTTAAATTCAGAATACTCCCAGCTGTCCTATTTTGCTGTAATGTTAGGAAATTGTGTTAATCAATGAGGCATAAACTATTGCAAACAAATAATTTTACTGCTGCCCTATCACAGTGAGTAATTTCAGTGATGATTATTCTTCCTCCAAATGATATCCAAACAAAAGTTTTGAATGTGTCATAGATTTTAAGGACTCTGGGTGTAGACTTTCTGTGAAACTTTTCTGAAAGAGTCAAAATATTTTGAACTTCTGCTTTTGTTTTTGAGGAGAATCAGCACTTGCTCCAGTAATCAGATCAGATGGTATTATGGCTTTAAAATGGTTTCCTAAAATGAAAAATGAAGCTCAGCATAATACTTTGCCTACCGATGGCTTAAAAAAATATTCAGCAAATGTGATTATAAATAAATTGCTCGAGAGTCAGAACTATGTCAAATTCAGAATATCATACTAGCTTTCAAAATGAGTTATCGCTGCCATAGACTGAACAGTTTGATATTAGTATTTAAATACTTAGCTGAATGAGCATTCTAATTTCTCAGCCATCAGCAGTGCTTGCATGTATGCCATTTTTCAGACCACTTCAGAGATCATCATAATATATATAGGAAAATGCTGATCTTACAAGTTTCTGGCTGAAGAATTTTAAGCAAGGTTTACAAGTAGCTCTTAAGCTTTCAAAACTCACTAAAATGAATAATTAACTTCTGAATTTGTCCAGTCTTCTTCAAAGAAAAATCAGTTTCCACACTCAAGAGTATTTAATCTTTATGGTTCTGAGTTCTAACAGTATTTAGCGTTATGGTGTCTTCTGTCTGTCTCATGAAATACTCGATGAAGTGTGGAATGTTCATTCTCAGCCTGATTTTCTATAATTTCTATGCTATCTAAGTAGTCAGTGCAAGTAATAAAAAATTATTAGAAGTATAAAAACTACATAATAGCGAAGCATAGGCTTAGTTTTCAAAGGCTTTGGGTAGGCATTGTGGTATGTGTTACATGTTAGATACCTGTAATTGGAGAACATCGAAATGCTTTTAGTTTGTATTTTTTTCTGTTGAGAGTTTTCTGTCTAAATATTGCTCATGAGAAAGCTCCCTGCAGTGTCTGCTTTTTAGTCCTTATAATGCTGTTTGATATTACATGTTATTTTGATACTTCTAATAACAGTTGCTGTTAGAACAATTCTGAATGTGTCTCAGATGTTTGTGTAATTTAATCTTTTAATTTGACATATCTCTTTGTTTTAGTTCTGCCGAACATTTGGAGCACTGATGGTGAATTTACTGTTCCAGAGCAAAAACAAGTAGAAAGCAATGAGGAATTAGCCAGCTCTTATGAAAGAAAATTAATCGAGGTAAAGTTTTTACTGCACAAATTTTATGGAATCAGAATTGTAAAATAACATTTGTAGTTCTAAATACATTTTTTTATTTAATTGTTAACTTTTTCCCCCATTAGTATGAAGGAAAAATCATATTTGATCCTTTTAAGAGAAAAAAAAATGGGAAGATTGAATATTCAGACTTCTGTGGTTCAAATACAAATTTGCTCATTCAGCTTCAAAGCATATTTAAGGCAATTGAGATAATTAAAAATACTTTTCCTAACAAGGGTACACATTTATATGTTGTTATTAAAATGAAAGGTTTAATAGGCAACAGAAGTTCCTTAAGGTTTTGCCTGGTGGTGGACAAGTTGGAAGCAATAGGCTTCAGGTATCATTTAAGTTACGGAACATAATTATAGGCATTGCTGTTTGTTGAGCTTTAAAGTGAAATATGTAGCTTTTTCTGCACTTTCATATTGTCTTCTGATTAACAAACTGTATTAAATTTCTGTGTAGCTTCTTTGAATGCTACAGAATGGAAACAGATGGTGGAAAGTAATAGTTCTGTTGGCTATGACCTGTTAGAAGAAGTTCTTAATGCAAGATTCTCTTTCAAGACTAATGAAAAATTCATTCAAGAAAAAAAAAAAGGATGGTTTTATCCTAAATTTAAATACAAATTATTTCCAGACAAAAGTAATGAAATTTAATATCTAATACCCATATCTCCTATTAAATATTAAAGGAACATTTTTATAAAAAGTAAAACAATTCTTTTTCTCTTGCCCAAAATACTCTCAAATTGGATACTCAGATTAACTGATTAACATGAAGATGGCTAAAAATGCGGGTCATGTATCACACAGATTAATATAGATCTAAAATATTCATTCCTGGTTGTCCTTTTCTCATAGGGCCATGTGAAATTAGTTCTCTCCCTAGTGCATACATTTGATTGGGTTCTTCTGACTCCTTTCCTCTGTTCTGTACCTATCAAAAGAATATCATAATTAAGAATACAGGTAAAATCTCTTTCAGCTTTAAAAGCATCCTCCTTAGTTCTATGAATTCTGCATCTTGAGGAATTTATTGCTAACACGTGGAGCCTTTCAGCAGCAGTGCTTAGTGCACAGCAGTGGATGGAACCACTGGAAAACTGTGTTGCAAGTCACATCTAAAAGAGAGTCTGCACTTACTAGGCTCTAAGAATATCTTAATGTACTCAAAATAGAGTTATGTCTGTAACATTACACATGTACTATGTCAGGGACACTTACAAATTTTTGTATTATTTCCAGTGTTTTGAGAGCGCTGTTGAATTTACATCTTAATTGAGTCTGCAAGTAGAAAGTTATTTCAATGACATCCAAATTAGAGGGGAGAAAACAGTCAGTTATTACATCTCATCATTTTGGTTTTGCTCTTCTGATAGAGCCAGGTGCTGAAAAATTGAACATGACTTCAGATATGTATGCTACTGAGTTTTGCCTCCATTTGTGAATTTACATATTACTTTTGATAATCAATCAAGCAAATACCAGATTTTTCTCTGTGTATGTGCAACTGGTAGCATGTTGTATCTTTTGCATGTGAAATACAAGAAGTTCTGCTTCCCAGCCCAGGCTCTCACTAATTAACAGTGACTTGCTGAAATTAACCCAAGCCAAAGGGGCTCTTGGTATTCTTAAATATCACACTACTTATTTTGAAATGGGATGATTGGTTAAGCTAGATGGAAAATTATTTGTCTGGATTTATTACTTTATCTAGTACAGGTGACAGTCGTACTTGGTGTTTAAATATCTGTAATTTATGAAGTGAAACTGCACAGTGGCACCTACTACATCAGGCATAACAGCTCATATGGATTTAGGAATCTTCTGTAATTTGCAAAATTATTTTACTTAATTACTACAAAGGGTTTGAAGTAAAAAACTCTTTTTTTATCAAGGCTGAATAATTGAGCTATGAATACATGGTGTCATTAACTGATAATGTGGAACTCCTAATGTTCTGATTTTTATCAGGAGGAGCCAGAAATGTGTCTAATTATGAGCCTGGGAAATTAGGGATTGATCCTGGGAGCAGGATTAACTGCAACAGAAATGCTTGACAAGTAGAAAAAGAAAAGCAGGACACTAGAGTTGCTTTAATGCAATATACATAATAATAATTTTTAAAGAACTTTCTATTGTTGAAATTGCAGTAATGCCAAAACAGTGTTTGTGACCTCTGCAGTTCATAAAGTGAGTAGTGAAAGTAAATGGTAACTCAGACGTGTTTCAAACCTTTGTATTGTTACATCTTAGATAAAGCATCAATATTAATCTAAAACTGCTTACATAATAATGCAAATGAATACATAATGACTCTGTGAAGTGTCTAGCTTTTATACTTCCTGATAGTCTCATCTCAAAGAATGTCTTGTTGGTATAATTATTGTTACTGCATTTTAGTTTGTAATTTACTGGGCATTTCAGAATAGTTTGTAAATTCAGAATTAATGGAGATATCAGCCTGGACAAATCATATTTCTGCTTAGTTTAGCTCTTTTTATGTGTATGTCACACTGATGAATTACTTGAAGGATGCCCTCTAGTATAAATAAGAAATTAGAAAAGAATATTTGAAATTCAACTCAGGTTTAATTATTTTTATTTTTAATCAATTCTGTCAAGTCCTGGCTTGTCAAATTGAAGCTGTTTTTTCTGTTTGCTTTAGTTATGCAAAGCATAAAGGTTGGTTGGAAAAAAGCATTGAAGTAAGCACTAAATTATAGATTTAATTCAACTGCTCTATCGTGGGGGATTTCTCTACAGAAAAGAGAGAAAGCAGGGAGATAATATCCAAGAAAAGGAAAGTATGGAATTCATATATAGTAGTGAACTGCCTCCAGAAGGGAGATTATGAACTGTTAAAGAGATTTGACAGTAGTCCAAAACTCTGTGCTGTAGTTGAAGGTATTGGATTGATGCTCATCGTCTTCAGCCATGCTTTCATAATGTGACTTCATTGGCTTTACATTCTCCTGGCTTTGGATGACTATATGAGGATACATTTCAGGAGGTGCTGTGACATGAAGAACATGTTTAATGGCATTATTGTGGTAACCTGCTAGAGAGGGGCCCACTAATCACTGCTTTAATTGTGGTTTTTCTTTCTCTGCCCTGGGACTGCCTGCCTGGTGCTCCATCTCTGATGGTGGTCCTCACTGGTATTCTTTTTCTTTAATACACAAGTCACACAGGGACAATTTACTCAGAATCTTTGAAAAGTGGAAGTTTCTGAAAGGTCTTTATCTTTCTGTGAAAATAGTTCTACAAATCTTTTTGGCTCAAAATTCTTTGCTCTGAGGCTACAAGTGGAATTATCAATTCAAGAGAACTACTTTGCCAGATGCATTATGTACTGATGGGTCATGCATCATAATTGAAACTTTCATTCAATTTTATACTACAATAGTTCTGATGGGAGTAGTTAAATATCTTGCTCAACTCAAACATTAAGTGTCCTATAGCTTTGTTCCCTGTTTCAGGTGGTTTTCCTGTGATGGCCCATTACTGCTGCTACTTAGATCTCAGTGATTTGGAACCTCTTGTCCTTTTAAGCTGTAGAGTTATACTTCCGTGCAGGAAAAATCCAAGAGCACACTATCATCTTTAACCTTTATTTGAGTTTTATAGTTTCTTGCTTCTCTTGACAGGGAACCAACTGAAGCATAGTTAGCTTTGTAATGGGTGTACTTTTCATCCTTGATTTTCATCCAACTTTTTTCACTTTCATAACCATCCCACATCAGCTGATGCTTTCTCTGACTTAAAAATGGAGAGCACAGTTAGGCTTTGTGTCCAAAGAGACTGCACTTGAGGATGTGGTATTTACTTGTGCAACACACATGGCACAACAACTTGTGCTGCAGTATAACTGAGGTATTTATGATGCTTTGACCTTTCATGGATTTGCCCGGAATGAGTGAACTTGTAGCTCCAATCCTATTAAATCTCCAAGTAATAGTGCTGAATATATTGCTCCTGAATTATTGACAAAGTTTAATGCAGTTCATACATTTTGCATTATTCTCAGTTCAGAGTGCAGTGATTAGTTTGTAACTGTTGAGTGCTCTGTTTATCAAGGAATTAAACTGAGAACAGAAGATAATAGCTGTTTTATTAGAATCTTTTCCTATAGGATCTTCTCCAAGAGGAGTAAAATTGGACTTGGAGTTGTAATTTGTGCTGTTGAATTCAAATCAAACCCTACATTTCAAGACATGAGTCAAAATTAATATAGTAGTGTCTGTTCTTAATGATCAATTCAAACTAAACTGTTCCTGATGAGAGGCACTACTTAGAGAGTAAGGTAAAATAAAAAATAAAAGTTCATGTAGATATAAGAAAAAATGTAGTGTGGGGTTTCCTTTAGAACAAATTACCTCTTGGTTTTCTTTTTCAGGTAGCAGAAATGCATGGGGAGCTGATTGAATTTAATGAGAGACTGCACCGTGCTCTGATGGCTAAAGAAGCTCTTGTGTCCCAAATGAGACAAGAATTAATTGATTTGAGAGGACCAGTAAGTGTTTATTATTCTGTGAAATACCACTCTGAAATAAGATCAAAACCATTACTCATGATGAAGTTAAAAGTATTTTAACTTATAAGAAATAACAACTAACAACACAGCTATCAAGAATGCTGTACTTGGTATTTTTGAAAGTGATTGATTTTCTTTTGCAGACCTGAACGCAAATTAAATATATTCAGACAATAAAATTGTTATATACAAACTATTACTTCATTTTGTCTTTTTGTGTTAAAAGATTGGCTTGAAATTCTTCTAACAGGCCTACTAATGATGTCTTTTCCTGGGTTTCCTCTGTTTTTCAAAAGATCATGCTTTTACAAACCCCCTCTTATTTGTTTACCAAACTACAGCAAATTCTAACATGAAGAACACACAAGGGTGACATGTTCATAATCCTGTTGCATGGTTGTTTTATTTTAATGTTTCTCAAGTTTTATGGGTATTTAAAAATTGGATGCTGAATTGTAATTTCCTTATATTATTATGCTTTCTTAATTGAAAGCCTAATAACCAGTGTGTGTGAATTATTTCTGTTTCGTGAATATAGCTCCCTGGAGATTTGAGTCAAACATCTGAAGATCAGAGTTTGTCAGATTTTGAAATGTAAGTTTTACAGTACAAGTGTTTTTCTTTGTACTGCCTTTATGGGAAAGAAGAATTAGTAAACAGATTCAGTAATTTGCTTTTCCTGTATTCCTTCCAGTAATTCTTAGCTGTGATTTTCTGTAGTTAAAAAGTATGGAGAGCTGCACAGTCCGTGCCCTGATGTAGTCCTTAATAATATTGTATACAAAATAGTTTAGATTTATGAAGCTTCACTTAAAGTGTTCTTTCAGTGCACTAAGTCTTGGTCTTTTATACAAAGCATCAAAAAGTTACTGTTTTCTGTTTCTTTGGGTTTGAGAGGTGCTGGGTGCAGTTCATCATGTGATGAACTTTCTTGTTTTTACAGACTAACTCCTAATTATTGCATACAAATAGTGCTACTTGTTCATCTCAGGTCATCCTAGAGTGTTTTGCCTTTATTAGTCAGACTAATGAGTCTAGCTTTTTGTGGATGAGAGGGTGAAAATGTTGCTGTTGCCTTTGAATCATAGAAAATTGAAGACAAATTATGAAGAGTGGATGGAAACAGCGTCTCCATAATTGTGCAGCGCTCTTTTGTTACTTAATGAACTCAGGTTTTTGCAGGGTTTTTTTGACCAAAATATTTAGTCTGTTGAAATGAGTAGTTTTTGTTTCATGTGTATAATCAGGTATTATCAACCATGTACTTTAAAACAAAACCAAACCCAAAAAGTACCCAAAGAGAATGAAATATTTCAGTGCTCTTTTTCAGTGATACTACTTTAATGAAACCCTTTGAGATACAGCAGGTATACAATGTTCAAGTAGAACTGCAATTTTTCTTATACTACATTTGAAATGTTGCTTTGTTGATCACTTTGATCATTATCTAAAACACTGGAGGTAGTTGCTTTGCAATTCTTATACATAAATGTGATTTCCTACTTGAAGTTTCTCTCTCTTCCTTAGATCAAATCGTGCTCTTATTAATGTTTGGATTCCCTCCGTCTTTCTGCGTGGCAAAGCTGCTAATGCATTCCATGTTTACCAGGTAAGCAATACATCATAACACACATTCTGTGGGAAATTTTCTGACTGAAGCAGCACTTTTTGATCATTTAGAGATCGTAGTATAATTTCATTAGACATCAGCTAATGAACAGCAACAGTAACTTTGTGTATATTCATCCAGAGGATTGTTATCCAAGTACAGAGAGCTGCGTAGCTCTGATGTAGTCCTTAATAATGTTGAATACAAGGAGTTTAGATTTATGAAGATTCCTTTAAAGTGATCTTTCAGTGCACTAGGGCTTGGTCTCCTAACAAAGCACCAAAAAGTTAGTATTTTCTGTTTCTTTGGGTTTAAGAGGTGTATTTTTTGAGGATTAATAGTCTAATACTTTAAAACATGCTAATTAGGTGACTGCATTGACCAGGGAGTACAAGTCAATATTAATTAGTAATACTTTCTTCAATATACCTGTATATATTCAGTTTCAATTTGAGGGACCAAAATTATCCTTGACCAGAAATTTTGCTTGACAGATGGATGTGGCTTCACTAAAAAACAAGGTTGAAAGGGGCAACAAGTGGTCACTAGGGGTTTGTGCTCTAAGGTACCTTGTAGTTGAAGCGTCGAAATCCTATAATGTTCCTTGTTTCCTTGGTTCTCAGGCTCAAAACAATGATACCCTCCATGGAGAGAAAAGCAGGGCAAATTTTAAATGCTGTCCCAGGCTGTGTGTATTTGTTTTATTTGTAGGTTATTAGTAGCTGCAGATTGTTTCCACTTTTGTTTCAACCACTTGTACGTAGCACTGAAAAACATTTATGAAGCTTTTTAACATTCTTCTCACTGTGCATGGTGATTTTTGTAGCATTTTGAATCATTTATGAAGTGTTGGCAGATAGTTGAAAAATACAGGGAAGCACCCACCTTTCAGCCAGTAAAAGACAATGAAAAATAAGGCATTAGCTAATGGAAGGAAAAGTTAGCAATACCAAACATTTGATAATTGTTTAAAAGCATTGAATAATCAATTTGCTTCAGGTGCATGAGTGTTTGTGAAAACCTTACACGTTGACAAGTGTGATTATTTTTGTCTTTCTGGCTCTCACATATTCCTCCACTCTGCTGTCACTGGCTACACATTCTGAAACCCACGCACCAGTCTGCTGTTGCAGAAATCCTTAGAAACCTCAGTATCCTACCCCACAGCATCTCTGTTACTCTCATGACGTTTCATTTCTGTGACCACTAGTGGAGCTCTGGTCTCTCCCACTTGTTTCCTAGGGTGCTCGTTTTACTGTTTTCATTCTGCTTTCTCATTTTTTAGGAACCTCCCCCTTCCTGTCACCATGCCCCATTTGCTTTCCACCCCATCCACCATTTCCTCACCAAGTTGATCAGCCACTTGGCAAAGATGATCTTGTTCTTCTCTGTCAGGTGGATGACTTCTCTCATATTTTCTTCTATCTCATATTTTTTAAACTAATAAAATGCTTTTGCCCCCTCTCTGGAAGTGTTTAAGGCCAGGCTGGACAAGGCACTGAGCAACCTCATCGAGTGGGAAGAGTCCCTGCCTCTGGAAGGGGGTTGGAACTAGATGATCTTTAAGGTTCCTTCCAACCCAAACTATTCTATGGTATATTGAACCGGATTAAAAAGCACTAATACGAAGAATTTATTTTTAATTTTATTTGTAACATGATATCAAACTTAATTACTAAAGAGTTCAGTACATTTTGTGCAGTTTGACTGTATGTGACCATACATATGACATCACAAAGGCCTGGAAAGTATGCAGAATTCATATATACTAGACAGTCTCCATGTTCTTTTTCAATAGGAAAAATACTGAGATTAACTGAGCTTCCCAATTAATAAGAGGTTTAGGGCTTTGTCTATCATCTACTAGAGTAGAGGGTTAGTTGTTGCTCTCAATTTGCTTTGGTTAAGGGCCTAACTACAGTGATTTGAAGACCATTTTGTTTTTTTTATTATACTTTCACACATTATTTGTCTTTATTGTTGTCATGGGATATTAGAAAATATGTTGTGGTGGTACAGAGGGGGGTTTTAATAGATACTCATCATCAATGGAAAACTAAGTGCTTGTGATTGTAGGATAAACCTCTTGAGAAAAGGGAAAAAGAAGACAAAATATCATTGTAGGAAGTTACATTCCATCAAGTTACAGGATGTGATGTGGAAAGTTAGAAGCATCTATCTAGAAAAGACAGAGGATGTCCATGGCCCAACTAGTTCAATTACAGAGCAGCACAAAATACTGTAGAACTTCCTTGCTGTACAGTTGTATATTTGCTCTGCTTCTTTTAAAAAAGCGAGAATTAACTGTGAAAGTTACACAAAGCTTCTGTAATTCTTATTAAACTTTGTCCATGGTACCTACTGAGATATTTACTTATGCAAGAATAAATACATTAGTGGTGTTCCTACCAGTTTTTGATCTTAGTAACCAGGATCATGACTAGAAGGAGTATCTGTCTGGCAGATAACTTTGTTTTCTTCCACTGTGCAGGTGAAAAAAAGGATTTTCCTGAATAGATATACTCTGCAGCACAGCATTGTGATGAAGCACTTGAAGTGATTGCCACATCTCTGATTAAATATGTAGTCATACACTTGCTGAATATATGTTCTGCATTTTGTAGCTACTAGGAAAGCATTAATTTATGAAACTTCAGAATAGCCTTAATAACAGCAGTGTGCATTTATCTTGTTAAATCTCTGCCAAAACATGAGTTCCAGATTACAGGGAATTTGATTCAATGTTGAAATTGTGGAAGAGGATATTTACCAGAGTACCAGGATGTAATGAACAGACATATACTGGGAATGGCAATTAGGATAAATAACTGAGCACATTTCTAAAAGTCCTCTTATTCATAATAAACATTATTTTTACTGCTTTATCATTTATTTCTCCAGAAATTAATGACAGAAAACTAAATTGCAAGTGCAACTCTTTTGATTAGCTACATGACAAATTGCTTGTAGTATATCACTGTAAAGAAAAGTAGCAACATTGCAGAATGTTGATATTAATGAGATCATGTGCAGTGGCTTTTGAAGTTCAGATATCTCTGCAACTACTTGAGTAACTATAATTTGAGATGTATAAACTGACTCTTGTTTGTTGCTGGCTAATTGTGGGATAAGGGTGTCAAATTAAGTTAGGAGGAAGCGAAAGTGTGCCAATTGGGAGGGGCAAAGTTTGAAACTTTGGATTTGGGTAAGCATCATTTTTATATATGCTAAATACTTATGGCTGTACTTAGAGGTAATTGGAGATCAGCCTTAAGATGTTTAACCTGCCTGAAAATTAGGTTGTATGAGTAATACATTTTGGGTAAGATGTTGATGAAGATGTTACGAAAGGGTATGGTCTATGATAATTACTTTTTCAGATGCAATTCATGTGAATGTATTTCTAGCATGGCTTGATTTCTTCTGTGTTTACTATTAGTTGAAAGCTAAAGAGATTGTCCTCCTCTCCCCTCCTCCTAGGGAGGCACTTGTTAATCGTGGCTGGTTTGAGATTGTGTATCTCTGGAATGTTTCATTTGGTGAAGGGAGGAAGGCTTTGCCAGTAGTGACTTGCTATGTCACATTTGTTGTAGATGCACTTGTTAATACCTCTTCTTTCCCATTTTGCTCTAGCAGAAATTAAAATATTACATACCTATGATTTCACTTAAAAAGAGAGTGTAAAAAATTGCAGGGTACCTCAAGTAGTTTGAAAAAGTATGAACCTATAGTTTTTACAGTATCTGTCATCTTTGTTTTCTGGATTTGTAAATTTTTTTTGAGATTAGCAGAATTAGGAGAAGTAAATCTGGGTAGCTGTACCTCTTGAAAATCGGTACCAGTTTTATGTTTGTGCTTCTTAAACCAAGAAAAGAAGTTAATTACATTAATTTGCATGTCAGGAGGACTGGATATGGACTCCAGCAGGAGTTTTGTTGTGGGGTTTGCTTCTCTTTGTTTTTAACTTTAAGGTAAATTTGTAATGGTGTTTTGAAGGGCATTTCAAAAGCATTTTTTTGTGTCTCATGTTAATATTTCAGTATGTCTCAGTTGTTGTGTTTAAAATCAGTGCATCTTCTATCCTTAAAAAAACCGCCCAGATGTTATAATCCATTGAACAGAGATGGAAAAGTTTCCAGCTCCAGCAATTCTTACTTTACTTAGTTTCAGGCGTCAAATGGAGCCTTTCTGTTAAGGACTAAAGATTCTGGACAAGCTCAGAAGTATAATGAATCCTATTACATGTGGAAATTTTAATCAGACTTCTGTGTTTGTAGCTACCTTGTGCTCTTTAAATAAAATAAAAATATATATATAAGGGACAACTAAGGTGCTTTGCAGGTAGAATGGGGAGGCTGTTTAAAAACATGGATTTTACTTAGAGAAAAATGCATAAGCTACTCAGAACACAAAAAAGGAAGACCGAGAGAAGGATAACTAAGTGGCAGAATAAGGAAGGTTATTAAAATAAATAAAAAAGAATATGTAATCTCCAGAGGAAAACACAGCAGTGCATGCATTCTGAAGGAAACAAGTAGAAATACAGTGTCATAGCCCTTCTGGCTTAGGTACCAGGAGATTTTTAAAGTAACTGATCTGAAACAGTTTTTGAAAGTATTTAGGGAGGTCTGAAAACCAGGTTGTTGGAAATCATCGGAAATGGGATGGAATACCAGAAAAACTGCTATGTATGTTCTCTGGCTTCTCTGTGTGATGTTCTACTCGTTTCCAAAGAAATACATTAATATCGGGAAGAATACTGGTGAAAAAGAAGCATTTTCATTTTAGGAGACATGAGTGGGAGATGAATACAGTAGCATTCTTTCAAATTATGAAAGACGTGGAGACTTTTAACTGTCTTGGAATGCAAATTGGAGCATCTGACAAAGCACCAACTTGCAGTTTCAAAACAAGTGCTTGACAGTGAGTTTCTCCACAGTATGTAATTGGGGTGTGAGACATCTTACCACAGAGCTTTGTTGTTCTGTGACAGTTTACGTGGGTATAGAGAAGGTTGAGCTAAATAATCTTAAGATAATCTGAGCACAAAGATGTGACTTCTTTTTCAAGAAATCCTTGGATAGAAATATTTTAGAAGATAGGCAGTTTTTCTGGGTAAATATCACTGTACATTTTGTTCATACTTAAGTGTACTGAATAAAGCACATTTCATAAATCACCAACGAATTGTCCAAAATGCTGAAATCAGTATGCCTTTCTGTATACACTGACATAACAGGAATTAAAGCAAAAGTATGAAAAATATGCCTTGCAGTACCAGTACTTGGAGGTCATGATGTGGGATTTACAGATGTTTTCTGAAGTGCATCCTCCCTCTTTAAAATCCCTTAGCTTTTTTGTTCTGTTTGAGGTTTATATTTTGACTAATATTCATTAGTGCTGACGAGTATAATTAATTTTGTACCTGAGTAGGAAGATTAATTTGATGACCAGTCCTTTTATGAGTCAACAAATTATAATGGTTAGATGTTACTTGATGAAATTGTTTGGGCTGTGACAGGTGCTCAGACGAAACTCTCTCAAGAGTATCTTCTAGCATGAATATTTGAGTCCAAAAGAAGCTTCAGAGGTTCATTCTTTTACAAAATTTAGGATTGCTATTAGTAGCAAACTGATTACTTACAAGCATTAATGGTCCTGTCTACATATGAAGAAATAAATATATTTTGTACAAATTAACAGTTAAGAAAGCATAGTTAAACATTAGGTGGCTTTGTAAAATAGGGTCATGTTGGCAAAAGTCTCCTCTTAGTAAGCATCCTATCTTCTCTGATTTATTATTGCTTTGTGATGGCTGCTGTTCGTGATATGAGCAGTTTGTTGTGCATCTTTTTGGTTAATCTTTTTTTGTGAGGCAGATGTTGCTCAGTCTGTCTGCCATTCAAAAGTAATTTCTTGTCTAGTATGTTCACAAGGATGAAAACAGAATCCAGATCATGATTAGAAACAACTTTTTCCTTTACATTTTACCTCTAGATGGTGATAGTAAGTTGCAGTTCCTTCAGTGTCTGTGCTGCAAGATGATTATTGCAATAATATTATTTTATCTTATTTCTCAACTGGAGAGTGTCTTGTTATTTTCTGCATATATATGGATCTCGCTTCCCTGTGAAGTGTGCAGCAAATGCCATTAGTCATGCCTTTTGTTGCTATAATTACCAATGGCTGACACTTATGATAATAAAACAGAGATTTTGTGATTCTTAAAGTGATACCAATATTTAAATGGCTACTTGCAAATCTGCCTTGTTTGCAGGGAAGTAAATGTTTTAGATTATACCAAATAAGATTACAGATAAACATGCTAATCAGACAAGACTTTCTATTTCCATATGAATAGCCCCTCTGCGTTTATTTTAAATAAATATTTTCTTACTGCTTTTTTGTCCCTTGTCTGTGTTCAGTCTCTCATATATTTGGCATAGCATTCTTCATTTTTATTAGCTAAATATAAAAAAAAAGTAGTGCAAGTAGATAAAACAGGCTTATTGAGATAAAGGCTTGTTTACTTTAGTTCCTGCTTTGTCAGTGTGTGTAGAAAGTCACAGAAAACGTTTATATCAGAGCTGAAAGGTTTCATTGTTCTGTTTGTTTTATGTTATGCAGAAACTCTTGAGTTGCTTCGTTTTCAAAGAGGGAGCTTCACCATGAGTATTGTCCTCTAGCTGTATAAAAATATAGCATGCATTCATATTCATTTCTCACACTTTGAAGGTAACTTTGTAGAATTCCACTTGAATTTATAGTCAAAACAGAATCCTGTTGTTTAGTTGTCCCAAGTAATTGAAGTTGTGATAGTTGTGATTGAAGATAACTGTTCCCACTCTGAACTCTACTTAAGTTGTTTGATCTGTATTTGATTGAAGTGAGAATGCCTATATGCCTTATATGACTACACTAGAGTATGTTTTAGGTTTGGGATTTACTTTGTTTTGTTTCCCAATTAATTTTGCGTTAATTGCCTTGAAATACCTTGGCTTGTGAACAGTATTCCCTGTTGAGATAATAAAGCTCTACATGCGTAGTACATGATGAACATTAATATGCCTTTCATAATCTGTATGATTGCCAGTATATGCAATATGACACAGGACTCTGAAGGTTGCTTTTTCATTTGTTACCATCTAAAACAAATCAATATGTGTATAAAAAATGAAGAAATTCTGTAACCTTATTAACTAAGAAATTAAACTATGTTTTTGCAGTCTTGAAAATTTTAGTTTCAGTGTATTGGATTCCTTAATTAGTTAACTGTGGGTTACAGTTTAACAGGTAATATTGAACGGCATGATTCACCAAATCACATGTACGAAGATAATTGCTTGGTTAAATTAGGATTTTCATATTAAATAACTT
The DNA here is from genome assembly GCA_013400935.1 of Turnix velox. NCBI lineage: Eukaryota > Metazoa > Chordata > Aves > Charadriiformes > Turnicidae > Turnix > Turnix velox. Next base: position 28,739 of record VZTY01020753.1, read on the forward strand.
GAGTAAAAATAATTTGAGTTTTTTTGTCATCCTCAGCCCCTGTAGGGAAGTTAAAAAATCAATCTTGGGAACGTATGGAAAATTTCAAATGATTTGATGGTTGGAGCAAGAATGGGCAGGGACAGAGGTTAGAGCTGGGTGAATAAAGAGCATTTACAATAGATTTTACTATATTAAATGAGTTCTATTGAAGTTATGCAAAATACTTGCATTTCACATCTCCATTTTCCTTTAGAGCTGTAATGAATTGTTAAAACAGATGGTCCAGGAGGTGTTTAATTATCTTTATGCTGGCTTTATTTTCAAAATGATAAAGGAATCTGAATACTTCTTCAAGACTTACTATAGTGGTTCTATGATTACACTGTCTGAATTCTTGTTACCAAACATAGGTGGCTTTTTGTTTACGTGTGCATTTGTAATTCACACAAGACTTTGAATCTCTTGAATTGTTAGGTGTAGTAATTTTGGAATCATGCTATTCATTTTAGTTCTCATCATGAAACTTAATTAAGTGCAGTGGTTATAAAAATATGCTTGTTATTCGATAGGATCCAATGTTATGAATATATTAACATTTTCTGAGGTGAAATTTTATAGTTTGATAGAAGTTAGGTGGTGTATTTTATTTTGTTGTGAGACAGAAACATCCTATTAATGTGACAAACTATTAAGTGTCTGTAGACATAAAATGACATTTTAAAGGCTAAAAGAAAGGAAGGCTGCACAAACTTCTTTGATATGGGAGAAGATATTCTCCTGACACCACTGGAACTCTGAAATACCATGGGCCCTTAGTAAAAAGTTGTTTTTTCAAAGGACTAGGCAGTTCTGGAAGAGAAGAGTGATGGTGATGCTTCAATTATCAGGAAAAGCTACAGTTCATTGTGGAAATTGGCCACATCAAAATCTAAATTTCATTTTAGATTCCCAAAAAGGCAGTTGTTACTGCCCACTCTTTGTGATGGCTGTTGGTGTTCCTTATTTACAAAAGTGTTCTCCTAATGCTTGCCTTACAACTTACTAAATAACTGTGTTTTGGTGGAGAAGCAAGGCAGTGGCATTTGCACTTTCCCAACTTAATTTGCGGTGCAAAATACTGATATTATTAGCACACCTGAGAGTGAATGAAGTACTACAGATTCTACAGAAGCTGCTGAAGAAAATATCACTCTGGATCCTGAGTTTTGGTGCTTGGTTTATAGTTTCTACTTTGTGCTATTTCAGTGTTCTCTTCATTTCTGTAGAGGAATGGTTATTCTTTAATAATGGATTAAATATCAGCTTCCTGTAAGTGTATTTTACTTCTGTGTGAAGTTTTCCTACAGAACATGAATGTTTAGTATGTAATTTGTAATATTCTCATGCAATAGTTGAGCAGCAAACAAAAACACAATCACAAAAACTACAGCTGTGCTAAATTATACTTAATGTCCTATACAAGCAGAGAGAATGAACTGTATTTATTTTCCAAACAATAAAATTTCTAGTTTAGTTTTCAATGTAATTATTTTTAGAAAGTGAATTAAGTTTCATACTTTGGGTAAAATTATGTTTTGTGGTTCTGATTCTTTGAAGCTAATTTAAAAGTTAAAAAACTGTGGTGAGTGCATAGAAATCAATTTTACAGTGGTATTTAATTATTTTTTCTTTGGTCACTAACTAATAGAAATACTGGAAACCATGGTAACAAAAAGTGCTGCCATGGTTGCCCCAGAGTCATGTTAAAATGAGGAAGCTTGGTTTGTCTTGATAAATGTAATTAAAAGAGAGAAAAAGAGAAGGAGAGGGAAGAAGGGAAAGGATAAGATTAATGATCTGTACAAAGAAAGAAGAAATGTGCATTCAGAGATGGATCTCTGGATAAGTGATCCTAAAACTTTTGGTCCCATTGCATCGTGAATGTGAAAATGTTAAGCTTTGAAAAAGTGTTTGTCTTTAAATAATTTCTTTCCATGTCTATATTTTACAGGTTTATATTAGGATAAAGGATGATGAATGGAATGTTTATCGAAGATATGCAGAGTTCAGAAGCTTGCATCATAAATTACAGAATAAATACCAGCAAGTGAGGACTTTCAGCTTTCCACCAAAAAAGGCCATTGGAAACAAGGTATTTAAAAGAACGCGTAGCAGTAATAAGAGTTGGTGAATAAACCTTGCAAAAAAAAGAGGTAACTTTCATAAATATTTTTACACTTGCTGATGGTGCCTTCTATTTTTACACAGACTTAGCCCTCATTGGCTGCAGATGCAGTGATAATGTCTTAGTGCATTGATTTTTTCCACTCGCTGTTCACCAGTTGTCATAAATTCCTTGAACCAGATTTTGAAAGACATTGGGTGCTGAATTCTTATGGTCTGTGTCTTTTGGGCTCAGTGGTCCCATTATAAAAGGGGAATTTGTGTTTTTCTGTATTTTTTTGCATCAAGATTTTTGCTTGGCATAAAGTCCAGAGTTAAAGCAGTTGTTTGTTCCTGCTGGCTCAATAATTTAAGGTACTTATTAGAGCATTTTCTTTTTTTTTATTTATTACAAAATCACGTGTTTTTTGTTTAATTTTTTAGTAGATAGTTTTGTAACAGAAACAATGAGTTTTCTTCTTTTTTACATAACTGATTCTCCTTTTTCAAAGTGATGGACTACCAGCCGCTTCAGTAAATTGCAAAACTCATTTAAGTAGTCTCTCATCCTTAATTGCTTTAAATCCTAACTGAATTAAAAGTTCAGATGCACAATTGATGCATACAGAATAAGCAACTCTTATGTTTGCATCATTTATTCTTTCAGTGCTCCAGCTTTGGGCCAAAATTCTACCTTACTCATGCAGAAACCCCCAATCACGTTCTGTCATATCAGATCTCAGAGGAAGTATCTTTTCTTTAGTGTAAGAAATGACTGCCATTCGTTGAACTCCCACAAGGCTCCTATGATGAGAAATAAGCCAGTTATATAATTAGAATTGATAAGTGATTATACTTCTGGCTACCTGCTGTAAAGTTGCAAAGTGGCACTTTAGCATGAGCTTTGCAAGAACTTATTTCCACAGCATACTGGATACACAAATTTTTATCCTTCTGTTGGTGTGTTTTCTGTACCATGTCATGGTATGTGTTGCACTTGGGAATATGAAATAAAACCATGGTTTTCTTGCATGAAATAGATTTTTGCCTTTTAGCTACTCTTCTGGTACTTTGCATCTTTTGAATTCATACTTTCCTGATCTTTGTGACTATTGCTCTAACACCCAAAGGACTAGGTTGTTTCTAGGTCTAGAGTATACTAAGTTATGTGAACCTCATAGCGAAGCTTCATATCATCATAATACTTGATTAGAAAGGGATTTCTGTTTGCTTTTGTGTTGAAATATGGCTTTTTTTTCCTCCCATGTATGATGAGCTCATACATATATCTTGTGAACCTTTGTTTGTGCTGTGTTTCCATGTCTCAAAATGTTGCTTTCAGACTAATGTTTAGCAAATACAAATATGTATTTGCTGGACCTATTATTTAGGTCTGAATTTGTTGGACATGGGTTTTTTTTTGATACTAGGATGTCCTTAAGATCTCGGTTGCTGCTTCTTCATTGGGCAGGTTGTACCACTTAACAAATGGATTTTAGTAACTGAGTGAACATCTAATTAAGTATCCTCTTGCAAGGGTATTGAGGCAATAGAGGACATATCAAAATAGAAATGGTTCTTTGCTTCCACTGAAGACCTGAATTCAGTGATTGTCTAAGTGTGTAGAAATTGGAATAAGATAGCTTTCCACTGAGTGCTGACTTGACTGCCTGATATCCTTTGCTTGCCTTTAAAACATTGGATACTCCATGTAGGAAGAATACACAGCACTTTCTGAGATTAGAAGAGAGTGACTTTGCTGTGACTCCTGAAGTCTGCAAATGGAACAGTGTGGAAATCTAAAATAGCTTTTATGTTTGGGAGAAAATGTTGAAAGCATCATCATTTTTTTAGCCCATGCAATTGAAGTTTGTGAGCTGTTTCTCTAGCCATAGCTTGCTTCATGCCCATTATTAGTCCCTCTCAGCTATCAGTGACCAAACTAATTTGTAGATTTTGTAACATGAATGTATGTGCTTTTGTACTTTATGGAGTTTAGTAGCTCATAGAAAGTATCCTTTATCAGACTAGTTTGTCAAGGACTTATTGTTACAGGAAACTTTGAGGTAGAAGCAAACCTTCATGCTAATGCCCATGGAGCAGTGGACTGAATATTTCTTTTAGTAAAACTTAGATATCCAATGTAATCAAGTAGAATTAGTAGAAAATTATGACTCTTTGCTCTGTCAGAATTGGAATATATGAGAAAAGCTTTGGTAATAAATCTTTAGGTTATATATCAGAGATTTGAAGTTAAGGATTGTTTTCATTAATACTTAGTTAATTTGATTTTTGGATGATGTAGTATAGATGCTTGAATTCTATATTATTCTTGATTTTTGAAGTAAGTAGATATTAATATTCATCCCTCTTAGTGGACTTAACTGGTATATTGAGTTATTTTCTCATTCTACTTTTCCTCGTGGGCTTTAGGAGAAAGTGTATTTAATATAAATTTGACAGACATGCTTGTGCTGTGGTATGGTTAAAAAGAAAATGGAGGGATCCATATGCTTTGTGTTCAAACTGGGAAAGGAACTGAAATTACTCTTAAATGTATAGGCANTGGAACAGTGTGGAAATCTAAAATAACTTTTATGTTTGGGAGAAAATGTTGAAAGCATCATCATTTTTTTAGCCCATGCAACTGAAGTTTGTGAGCTGTTTCTCTAGCCATAGCTTGTTTCATGCCCAAATATTAGTCCCTCTGAGCTATCAGTGACCAAGCTAATTTGTAGATTTTGTAAGATGAATGAATGTGCTTTTGTACTTTATGGAGTAAAGTAGAAAGTATCCTTTATCAGACTAGTTTGTCAAGGACTTATTGTTACAGGAAACTTTGAGGTAGAAGCAAACCTTCATGCTAATGCCCATGGAGCAGTGGACTGAATATTTCTTTTAGTAAAACTTAGATATCCAATGTAATCAAGTAGAATTAGTAGAAAATTATGACTCTTTGCTCTGTCAGAATTGGAATACATTTATTACATGAGAAGAGCTTTGGAAATATAAATCCTTAGGATATATAACAGATTTGAAGTTAAGGATTGTTTTCATTAATACTTAGTTAATTTGATTTTTGGATGATGTAGTATAGATGCTTGAATTCTATATTACTCTTGATTTTTGAAGTAAGTAGATATTAATATTCACCCCTCTTAGTGGACTTAACTGGTATATTGAGTTATTTTCTCATTCTACTTTTCCTCGTGGGCTTTAGGAGAAAGTGTATTTAATATAAATTTGACAGACATGCTTGTGCTGTGGTATGGTTAAAAAGAAAATGGAGGGATCCATATGCTTTGTGTTCAAACTGGGAAAGGAACTGAAATTACTCTTAAATGTATAGGCACGTGTATTCATTCTCTAATAGTTTTTTATGGCATTGCAAAGACATAAAAGAAACTTTGATGTCTGTTTGCTATGCTACTTCATAATTAAATTCTTATAGAAGTATGAACTTTAAATAGCCATTGAAATGAAATTAAAGCAACCTAGTTTTCAAATAAGTAACTTAATTGGAGTATCATAGAGATAGAAACAAAAGTAATTTCACACTTGGCATCATATATTAAGATTTCTAGTCACAGCACACCTCTTTTCTGACACTGTCACCTGCACACTAAAGGGACCAGTGAGTGTTTCAGATTCTGAATCCATATCCCCTCTGGGTTTTCAGCTTGAAAAGACTGTGGATATTTTATGTATACAGCACTTGGAAAAAATCATGCCATTCTTCCTCATTTCCATTTCTTTGTCATATCGCTATCTAAGATGAGAGAAATAAGTTGGTAGGAAATGGTTGGGTTTTATATGACTTGATAGCAAATACCTCATCTTCAAGTTCTGTAGTATGTAATGTCTGGGTTGCATGAAACTTGTATTTAAAATTTCATTAAAATGGTGAATTGAGTGATGTGTTCAAGTTACTAAAAGTAAAATTCAACTGCAATTATTAAGTAGAAAGAAGGAAGACAATTTAGAGTCTACCAAATGAAATTTTGCCTCTTAAGAGGCATTTTTATTTTAACTGTCTTGTAATCCTGTAAAGAGAAGCAATTTATACTAAAAAATTCTTGAGGACAGAGCCCATTGAAACAGTTCAGATGGTGTTGCTTTACATCATGACAGTGTGGGGGGAAAAAAGACAGTAATGTACATGCTGCTTGGACACCTGCTAGATAAAAATATTGCAGTTTTGTAACAACTCATGCATCATTTAGGTATTCTAGTAGCTTCCTGGTATAAAATGAAAAAATAAAAATAACTTTCTAAATTTATTATTGTGATAGTGAGGCTAAATTACAAAGTCACTTGATTTAATAAATTTCCTTTCAGTGAGACTCCTCAGCAAGGATTCTTCATTACAGAAATAAAACTAAAACCTTTTTTCTCTGAGTTTGGAATTTTACCCATTATTTTCTGTCGCTGCATACCTATCAATATACTCCATAACATGTTTTATGAATATAATCAAATTCTACTCTTACTTTCTCTACAGCTATTTGAGCAATTGCTGATAACTAAAAATATTTAATATTAATCTTTTAAAAGAGTAGAGGAAAGTTAATATTGAGTACTTCAGATTGTGTGAAATGCTGGACACATTCCCTGCATAAGAAAATTTACTTTTCCTCATTGTATCATGTAAAATAACTTCACATGAAGACACTATGAATATTAGGCATTTGATATTAGTCATTCTTTTGGGTTTTTGTTTTAGAAAACAGAATTGTTCTATGAGAGTGTTACCTAAAAAAAAATCTATTTAATTGGGGATTGGGAAAGGGGGTGTTATCTGGGCTCATGTGGGGCTACCAGTAACTGTCCTCTTTCAGGAGTTCTATACCCACCCATGTTCTCTTGACTTACTGGAACCATCCAACAAGCAACAAATGGCCTGCGTTCTGCTGAAGGGTTTTTTTACTGGAAAGGGAAAACATATACTGAAAGAGTGGAGAAACTTTGTGGGAAATTTTGAAAGCATTTTATTTTATTTGCTGTGAGAGTAGAAGAGAAATTGTGGTTATTCAGTAGCCTGTTGTGGGTTTGGATCTTTGCTGTGTTGGTTTTTTATAATTTTAAAAATTTATTTNTCATTAATACTTAGTTAATTTGATTTTTGGATGATGTAGTATAGATGCTTGAATTCTATATTATTCTTGATTTTTGAAGTAAGTAGATATTAATATTCATCCCTCTTAGTGGACTTAACTGGTATATTGAGTTATTTTCTCATTCTACTTTTCCTCGTGGGCTTTAGGAGAAAGTGTATTTAATATAAATTTGACAGACATGCTTGTGCTGTGGTATGGTTAAAAAGAAAATGGAGGGATCCATATGCTTTGTGTTCAAACTGGGAAAGGAACTGAAATTACTCTTAAATGTATAGGCATGTGTATTCATTCTCTAACAGTTTTTTATGGCATTGCAAATACATAAAAGAAACTTTGATGTCTGTTTCCTATGCTACTTCATAATTAAATTCTTATAGAAGTATGAACTTTAAATAGCCATTGAAATGAAATTAAAGCAACCTAGTTTTCAAATAAGTAACTTAATTGGAGTATCATAGAGATAGAAACAAAAGTAATTTCACACTTGGCATCATATATTAAGATTTCTAGTCACAGCACACCTCTTTTCTGACACTGTCACCTGCACACTAAAGGGACCAGTGAGTGTTTCAGATTCTGAATCCATATCCCCTCTGGGTTTTCAGCTTGAAAAGACTGTGGATATTTTATGTATACAGCACTTGGAAAAAATCATGCCATTCTTCCTCATTTCCATTTCTTTGTCATATCGCTATCTAAGATGAGAGAAATAAGTTGGTAGGAAATGGTTGGGTTTTATATGACTTGATAGCAAATACCTCATCTTCAAGTTCTGTAGTATGTAATGTCTGGGTTGCATGAAACTTGTATTTAAAATTTCATTAAAATGGTGAATTGAGTGATGT
>VZTY01020753.1:37924-97926 GCA_013400935.1 Turnix velox
TGTGTTGGTTTTTTATAATTTTAAAAATTTATTTTAAAAAATTGTTACTTTTAAGGGAAAGCATATCTATAAGATCATGCTTGTACACTGTAAGCACTGTATGTACCCTGTTTCTAAAGGATTTTAGGGGTTGTTTTCTTGTAGTTTTAAATTTGTAGTCTGTCTTTATTGGTCTTCAGGGCATTTTCAAACCTGATAATTGAAAAAAATTAAGAAAGAAAACTGCAGTGTGGGGGAGAAGCACTGAACCTAAACACATTGTAACTATTATTGTTGATGGTTATGGCTGTAATACAGGTTAGTGAAAATATGTATCTCAATTCCATGAACTCTTGTCATAGTTTTCAGGATCTCCTTAATAAAAATAAAGAGGCAACTGATAGTACTTGGTTTGAGGAGAGAACAGAAATAGAATTTCTGTTTTCAATAGCAGAGCAAAAGAATAAGCCTTAGGGGTTTTGCTATAGGCTGCAGTTTCCTAGAGATACATTTTAACGAACAGTTGGTTCCTGACCAGTTGACAAATTGACACATAGTTGGCATTTATGTCTTAAGGAAATACTTGGATGACACCAGGTTTTATTAGCATAACATTAGCAATTGAGTTCTTATTTCTGACAGTGCTATTACACACAACACTAAAAAGAGATAATTTTCAGGATTCTCAAGCTTGCTTTCTTTTCTGTTAATGTATTTCTTCCTTTTTTAACACGTTTTCTCAAAGATGGTTTTGTGTAAGTTTAGCCTTGTGGATGGATGGTATTGCCAGCTTGAAAATGCCAGGTGTCATAAGAAACATACTTGCTTCCAGGTTTCTATAAATGTCTGAGTCAATTCAGAGAGGTACAAAGCATATTTTGACTGAGATTTATTACACTGCAGAGGAATTCACCAAAATGGAATTGTCTGTTGTTTTGCTAGGGCTTGGGGACTACATGCTTTTATGTGTCTTTTAACATAGAGCATGCTTTGGGCTTGTATTCTAAGAAAGCACAGATGAAACCTTAGTATGACTATGAATCTTGTGATACATAAACCACCTTCTTACTCAAAATGAAAGGTAAGGCTTTTTTCAAAAATTAAAATTTGAATAGAAACTATAGTTGGGAGGCATTGACTGAGCAAACAGCTCTTCTGGCAACTTGAGAAGGGTGTCACAGCTGCTCAGAAGGACAAGTGTATTCATGTCATGTCTTATTGTGACCTTTTCAAAGGTTTAAGGATTAATACTTGCTTTCTATCTGTGTTTTAAACACAAACCAGTGAGAATGACTCACCAATTAAGTGTTTAATTAGCTCCCATTTCAGCTTCTGATTTCCAACTTCACTTTGAGGTTAATGATATGGTGTCTTTTAAATAGGCAGTTATGAGAGTTATGCTGACACTAGTTGATTAAGGTGACTGTAGGAATGGCCAGAGTTTATTTCTTCATTTGAAGGTTCACTTTGAATAACACTGTTAGTTAGGATGGGATGCATTGTGTGTCATCAGAGGCTGATGCAGATCTCATTAAAGCCCTAAAGCCATATTTCTTTTTATTTTAATTGGTTTGGATTGATCCCTGAGCTGGTTTGTTGTTTGAATTTGGTTTTGTTTTTTTCCCCAGCACTACCAATAGGAGGTTAGTTAAACAATAAATAATGGTTAGAACATCAGATGCAGTGAATTTTATGTTGATTGCACCAGCACCATGCACAAAATAATTGTGCTATCTGCCCCTAAATCATGGAAGTAACCATAGCAATCATGAAATTTCTAACAGTTTATTGGAAGTATTTGAAACATCTTAAGTAAGCTGTCCCATTAATAATGAAGAATATCAATATTTTGCCATCTGCTACATAGTAACAGTGTATGTGAAAGACCAGCAGCTGTGTGAAACAATTTAACGTGCAAGTAGGAATGAACTTGGTCTATAATGAAAAATGGAGAAACAACATAACAAAATATGATACATCAGACTCTGCTTTTTAGTTTTACAGCTTTACATAATTTTCTCTGGAGAGTCTATGAGATTTCCATTACGTATTCTAATTTTTGGAGATTAGTAATCTGATATTAGCATTTTGCTGTGGGCAGAAAGTTGGCAAATTTTCTGTCAGAACGAATTTCATACAATATTTTGGGAGACATTAATTTCAAATTAAAAATATTTTCCCAGATGTGTTTTGATGCTTCTTCCTTCTGAAGCAGCTTTGCTTGTTAACTGAAGTTTTGTGGACTCTTAATCAAAAGCACATGCTCTTGCACTCTGGACTAGGAAATAACTGACAGTAGCTTGTGCAGAAACAGAAGCAGCTTTCTTTTTCAGCAGAGAATAAGCCTTGAAATTGAAGATGAATGTTAGTGTCCTAATTCTCAACATTTCATGTACCACAGAACTTTATGCTGTGTAAATAGTGGTAAATTTGGCCAAGATGCCCTACTGACATTTTTCATTACCTGTTCATGTTTTTAATGTAGCTGAGTCCCATCCTTTGATCTACTGCTGGCCCTATTAGAAGAGCTCAGAAAGGCTATATAGCCTTGTCTTTTGATTCTTAAATTTGGAAGATTTTAGCCAATTGTTCAAAGGTCTTCATGGAAAGATTTGTAGAAACAACATCTAGGGTCTGATTTAGGAACATGCTTTAAAGCATGTGTTCCCATGTTGGTTATGGCAGGATCTATTATGTTCTATACAAAAATGCTCAAAGTATTTGGAATTTTTCACTGATTTCACTTTCCCTTTTTGCTTTTAAATAAAAATGTCATTTATGGGTTGGAATATACAGTACTAACTAGATTTCAGTTGTAGATAATTGGGTCCAATTAAAGATGATAACAGTAACCTCTAAAATTTGGGCAGGCGTGGAACCAGTTACGTTTTTCTCTGAACAATTACTGTATTTACTATTTTGTGACAAAATCTCTTTCTTACTTGGACAACTTGACAATAACAGATGTGAGGTAAAATAAATCTTCCTAGTAGCTGACCTGCTTTTGCAAAATACATTATTAATATGCTGAATCATTTTCACCAAAGTTTGCATTACTCCTGTTGAGGACAATGGGCGTGGTACAGAATTACATGGGAAATCACTCAGGGATGTCTTTAGAGATCAAATTTTTATCTGACTAAAAGAGCAGTTTTAACTTTCTAAGTCTGAATTTGATTTCTGGGATTTGCTGTATTTCACCTGAATAAATGGCAGAAGAATTGCTATAAGCACTGATTTGACCAGATATAAACAGCAAGAACACATTCCCTGGGGATGTTATGGCAGTCTTAATTGGACAAATCTTTTGTACCATNACTAGGGTCTGATTTTGGAACATGCTTTAAAGCACACATTCCCTGGGTATGTTATGGCAGTCTGAATTGGACAAATCTTTTGTACCATTATTACTTGTAGCTAAGGAGATTCTTTAGGATAACATAAGGGACAGAAATTTCCCACATTCAGTGTTGTGCTCCTGTGCTTTTAGCTAAAGTGTTTCTGCCTCTGAAAGAAAGTGCATTTATTTCAATACATGTACAGTGTAGAAGTCGTTCTGCTTAAGAGCAAAGTTTAATTTAAGTATTTAACTGAAAATACTGTTTTTGAGCTAGCTGAAGAATCCAGTAGGAACAAAAACCTTATTGAAAACAGGAAAAATATTTAAATTTATGTTAGTGGATTAGCTAATTAGTTTTGCAGTGCACTTGAATGTATTATTAGCATTGCATTTTATTTTAACATTATGTGTTGCTGCACATTAAAATTTTTACTTTAAGATTTCCCAACAGCTTGTGTAAACTTCTGTTCCACACACTTCCACACAGTTGTCCAGACTTTTTCTGTGCAGCAGGGCACGGAGCAAGCTGTCACTCTGTTCCATTAGCATGGGGACTGTACTCAGTTGTGGAGTACTGGGTGAGGACTGCAGTAGATTGCATGAAATGTTAACAATGTGGCCTTGTTTTTTAAAAAAGTATCAGTTTCCAAGACTCTTCAGTGTTAATTTCTTAGTCTATCAGTAAATCAATTAACACTGCAATCAATTGCTGCACAATTTGTGTATATAGTTTCAGCGTGTTGCTGGAAAACAACATGAACCATAAAGAAGGAGAAGGAAAACATACAATCCATAAAGGTTTTTATTTTTCCACTGATCATATTGCATGTATTAATATGAAACTGGAATGTGAAACAAGGCTGGACATCTGTGTAAGGTCATATTTATGAACCCATAAAACAAATTTATATATGCTGTGAAATTTTGTAAACTTAATGAAGCAACACAAATACTGCCTGAGTTAGAATCGTAGAATAAAATCATAGAATAGTTTGGGTTGGAAGTGACCTTAAAGATCATCTAGTTCCAACCCCCCTACCATAGGCAGGAACACCTCTCACTAGATCAGGTTCTTGAAACCTGTAAGCATGAATCTCTTCAACAATCACAAATGTTACAGTGATTACAATTACTTATTGTGAATTAATTGCTTGCAAATAAAAGCTAACATTATTAAAAATTAGGCTATTTTTCGTATGCAGGATTATTTGCCAGTATAGCTTCCTTAATGTTCATTGCTTTTTGTTTATCTTTTTCTTTAATTTTATGAATTTAAATGGCTAATTTGAGAGTCAGAATTCAGCATCTTTTTGAATTCTGAATTGTCTTGTGTTAGTGAGAAATGTTGATATTGTGGAGTGCTGTAATCGTGCTCCCTCACAGGAGAAAGTTTAAGCTGGATGTTTGTTACAGGATGTATTGTGTTGTGCTGATTGATTGATTTTTAATTTGTAAGTATTTCAGTGGAGAATGTAATTCATGGAATTATTGTGTTTATTGGGGCAAATGCAGTATAAAATTTTGATATGTAAAATGCTGTAAGATCAAAGATAAAATGTTTTTATGAGAATTGTGATGTCATCTTTGGAAAAAGCATTCGACTCTAGGGAAACTCTACCACAAAATAACAAATTATTAACATAAAAAAAAAGATGGAGAAATATTGAGCTGTTCTAGGGTTTGTTTACCCAGCATCTGTAAAGTATGGATTGTGAAGAAATTGTGGGGATAAGTTGCAACTTCCTTCTGTGAAGGCTGAGTAATTGTAAATCTCAAAAGAAATCACTGTTGTTGTACCACTACCTCTGTGCTGTTGTTATGCACTGCCTTTCTAACCGTGTAGTGTTTCACAGAGGAAAGAATTCTGGTCCAAGGAGAGAATCTGACATAATTTCAGTGGATGTTTTTGTGAAACAGGTTTTTATTAGGTTGCATAATTTCCCTTTATCTCTATGAAGTACTTAGCAGAGGGGTTTTACATATTGCCAAGATTGATCTGTAGACATAAGAAAAAAAAAATTATCAACTGATAGAATTTTGTGGTTATTGGAACTGTTCAGTTCCATTATAGAATTGAAAAAGACATCATTTGTGTCATTTATGTTTTTTTATTCTCTGTTTTTAGGATGCAAAGTTTGTAGAAGAGCGACGCAAGCAGCTACAGAGTTATCTAAGGAATGTAATGAACAAAGTTATTCAGACTGTGCCAGAATTCACAGCCAGTCCCAAAAAAGAGACTCTGATTTGGCTGATGCCCTTTTTTGTGTAAGTATTCGTCAAGTAGTCAAGAAAATACTTTCTTCATCATTTAAAACGTAATACTAATGTTTCAAAAATCTTTAAAACAATTTTTTTCTTAATAGAAGGGCCCTACTCAAATTGTTACTTCTTTTTTTGTATTTAAATGAATATATCATACACAGAAATGTTTATGTAAATGGTGGTTTTGAACAAAAATCATAGTGTGAAATTTAGGTGATCTGTATCCATATATACTGTTCATACACTAGGTGGTTTAGATTTCTCTAATTTGGTCTTTTTTTGGTTTTGTTTTGCCTTTGTTTGTGTGTGGTTTTTATTTTTGTTTTAGGCTTATTTTAGGAGATGAAGGTGTGGAACTATTAATGTACTTACTGACAAATTGTGAAGTATTTTGCAGTCTGTTGACACATGTTCTGTTTTCATTAATGTTACTGTTGAATATGTCCAGATATAGATTAACACAGTCACCTGTAGGAATCACAAAGCAAAGCCTTTGGTCCCCAGTCAAACAAGGGATATCATCTATTAGTCTTAGCATTTTGCTGTAATTTCTTATGCAGAGTTAACAGATCTTCAAGTTGAAACATTATTTTGAAACTAATATTTATTAGAAAATGTAATAGATAATTGGAAGAAATCAAGCTGTGTTTTGTGACATTCATGTTTTTTTCCTGGACTTGACAAAGCAAAAATCAGTTTGTTGAGACATCTTGATGATGTTGTTACAAATGGCAAAAATATGACATTTGCTATTCCACTGATCTAAAAAAAAACAAACCAAAAGCCCCAAACCAGAAAGAACCCAAACACATTCTTCTACTAAATGCAATGAGCTGAATGATGTAGATACAATTAATTTTGCCAAGTTTTATTGAGAAGGCAGCATATGTAAGTAACCTGTTTTCTGAGTATGGGTGCAATTCAGTATGTGAAACATTGTGATACAACATAAGGCAATTAATTATATCACAGGAAAGAAAACTGAGATATGTTCATGTAAATGTGCCAACACCATTTGTTAGTAACAGGTAAACATCAGTATGGTGTGCTGCGTTGATGCTGACCTTTGGGTATAGCTACATTATAGTTTTCAGAAAGACTATTTTTACAGATATTTCTTGCATTTCTCAATTTCCTAATTTGCCTCACATTGCATGAATCAATGGGCTGTAGTGGATTCAAGAATATTCTGTGATATCTGGACATGGTGTCAAAAAGGTTCTTTTTGAGTATGTATCTGTGAATTATTTCATTAGAGCTTTTTCTCACGTAATAGATGTACCAGCATTCTCAGCTAGACAGTATTAGTGGGATTATGGAAAAGCTTATGTGTTGAGAAAAATAACTGTATGCCTTATCTACAGTAGACAAAGTGGGTCTTTAATGCATTTTTTTGCTGAGATATCAGACTCTTCCTCTGCAGCTAGAGCAGCAGTATTAAATTAATATAAAGATCTTTCAGACAGTGATAGAAGGGAGCACATTTTAGAAAGTATAATTGTTGCCAGGCTGTCATTTGAATTCTCATTGGCCTTTATTTTCTGAGGGTCATAACCTGTCACTGTTTGTAAGAAAAAACCTTCAAAGGAAAATGCATTTTAGTTCCACTTCATATTGCAGTCTTCTCCAGTATTGTCCTTTCTTAATGGATTTTGAGCTTTGTCAACATATCTTGAACATGTTGGACTCAGTGAAATGTTTAATCTGTTATTCAGTTGTGATTTTTCTGTTGTATGTGTTAGGCTTAATATTTTGGTTTAATATTTTAGTACAAATTATTGTCATTTGATAGCAGAAGTTGTAATCTTAGATGTTTCATGACAGTTGTCTGAGTCACCAAGTTAAATTGTAAGGAAAAATTCACTGTTTCTACCTCTTGTTTGTAAGTGCTTCCTCATTCCTGGAAAGTAAAGTAATGAAAAATTGGTAGAGAGATACAGGTACCAACTATTGGAAAAGTTCAGGACTATCCAACCAGCCACTTATGAAATAAAAAATTCAATGGAAATAGTCCTCTAAGATTTCTTTAGTATGTGAAGCCCTGTAACTGTGCAGGTTTGGATTTTGGTTTTTTTCTTCTATTTCAGTTGCAGTTTTCAGTGTGTGTTGGAAATATTTAAATGTGTTAATCATGATAAGTAAAAAGATAGTTGACTTCTATATAATACCATTTCTGGTATTATAATACTACTTTCAGGTATAAATCAAATTATTTTTTAATGAAAATTGCTGTGACATTCCTATGGATGTTGTATCTATGAATTTCTTCTTAAAAAAGTGACCCTTTTCAAAGTATTTTTGAGTAATGAAAGTCTTCATTTAATAGCTTCATCTATCAACATGGGATAGTTTACAGTAGATATTGGCACTGTTTAAGTATAAAAAGTAAACTGAAACCTCTATGCAGAAACATTTGTAGAATATTATTTTAAAATAAGAACATAGAATTCATAGGCATTAATATATTCATGTACATAGGTAGAGGAAAGAAACCTTTAAAAACTATTCTTCTACTGTGCTCTTGGCCAGTGGCAGTACTGAGATGAGGTCTTCATGAAGTAATGAAAATTTTAAAGGAATTTTAGGTTTATAAATTTTTTCCATTTGTAGGACTTTAAATCTCAATCTTAAATGAGGTGAAAAAGCTTTTGTAATCTCACTCTGCTTATAATCTAATGCTCTCTGCCTCATTTTATGATTTATAAAAAAATCAGTTTTATCACTACAGAGAGTAGTTTATAAAATATTTCTCAAGTAGAAATAATTTCCTCCCTTTAGGACTTGATTAACTGGACTGCCAGGACTGTATTTGTAGCAGCAGTATAGCTCTTATTTAACTAGTCTTTCTAGGTGAAATCCTACAAAAGTGATTAATGAAAAAGAATTATTCTAACGTATGTTTCTCTATTGTCTAAGTAAATTAGCAGAAATTTGGAGTTCATACGGAGTTGATGCACTGAATTAATAGGAGTTCCTTCTCTTACTTGAATTCCATACTATCTATGGAGAAATGAAGAAAATCCTAAATATGTACATCCATCTGTATCAACCCAGCAGTGAATGTTTGTTTAAATAGAATTTTATTCTGCAGAAAAAGTGAGCAGCAACATTTTCAGGTATTGATAAGAATATATATGCAGGAGACCTTAATAATAATAATTTAGATTGCTCCTTTGACATCTGTGTAGTTAGGGTATGATTGAGAATACATTTAGTTAGGCATTAGTCATGTAAGTAGGATATGCAGTGTTTTGCTGCATATGTGTTTTGAGAAATACTAGTTAACATCATCTTTATGCTGAATTTCTGTTTTGCACATTCTGTAACACACAGTGGGTTTTGTAGTGCAGCCCCCAAATTCTTGAGGCAATTGGAAATGAGACCAAAATGGTCCTGTCCATCCAATTTGCAGTGTAGATGGTGCCTTTTTTTCCACTATGAGCACATAGTCCCTGAAATACTCTCAGTGCTAAGTAAGGAAGTTAAAAATGCAATTTTGAATAGATTTATTTGTCAAAAAAAAATTGTTGGTGATGGCATGACACTTCTTAAAGGTATTAGTGTATGTCTCTGTGCCTTCTAATAGAATAAAGTACAGTATTCAGTTGATACATCATGAAGCACTGTGTCTGGTGGCCAGAGTTTTACCTGATGCATCCTTTGAAGTGGCAGCTTGTGTCAGCAACTTGGCACTAAACTACTTCATTTTCTCTTTAACAGATCTCAGTGTTCTCTAGCAGTAAGTAAGCACCGTGATAAAGAGGAATGTAATTTATAAGAACAAACTGGGAATAACACTTGCTTAAATACGTGACTTTTAATTTTTAAAGCACCAAACTAATGCCAGAAATATGCTAATGAAACTAAATTATCACTATGTTAATTGATTGATCTACTTATGAAACTAGGCAAAGGCAGTACACAATATTTATCTTTCAGTCAAACTGTGTTGCCAAGCACTGATGATTGTTGAAGTAAAAATATCCTATGCAGTTCCATTGCAAAAATGTACTATTCTGTGGAATTTTTGAGGAAACTAGAATTAAAATCATTGCAGCAGATTGTTCTTAACAAACATATAGTTGTCTCTTGTTATTCTTGGTTTCTGCATTCCTCACTTTTTAACTGACACGTTTGGGGTTTTTTTTATTCTCTCATAACCTGTGAGCTTGACATCAGACTTAAAAAAAGCATCATTCTTGTTTTGATCTAATTGAAATTTGAAGAAGTAGGGCAAAGATTGCTTTGGTCAAAGTATATGAGAATTCATACTTTCATCTCTTCCTTCTGGAGAAATTGTATTATGATGTTACAGTGTCTTTTATGTTTTGGCACATGTCGATGTTGAAAATATGTGTTACATGACATTCTGCAAATGTATTAAATTTTTCTTTCCCTTCTCTGAGGCAGAGAAGGTTTATGAATGTCAGAGGAAAAGGAGGAAAGGGAAAAATATGGCAGGTGGAATGGAAAAAGTGGAAAGAGGACAAGAATATGCAGAGAGAGAGATGGGATGTTAAAAAGAGATGGGTTGAATGTGTTGGGGAAGTACAGAGAAATACTAATACTTCAGCTTACTGGAAAGTTTTATAAAGCGGGTTTTATCTAAACCTGGTTTTATGATGTTACAATTGCAGGTCTTGGTTTTACAAGTGATCTATCTCAGATTTGTTAAGTAATTAAAACTTTGCTCCTGACTTTGGAGTATAGGACACTAAAATCTTGAGAAGTCATTGGAAAAGCATGTCAGGTCTGTCAGTGTTTAGTTTATCTTTGAGGATTTTTCCCACACACTTCTGTCAGGGATGATAGTGTTTATGGAAAAATGCTTCTTTGAGGTCCTTGTGGATGATACTACCTGAGCTGGAAACAATAATGTGCCTGTATGAGTAAGAAATTTTATTTATTTACCTCAGTTTTGATCCCATGGACCATTCTGCAGTACAGACAGGCCATTTAGAGTATTACAGAGAGAAAAGCTCCTTAATCTGATTTGTGATTAGAACAATGATACATCCGAATTTCGCTTCTTGTTCTCTCTGTTCTCCCACTCAGTGCCTACAGTGTGGCATTCTCCATGTTTCCATACCCATCATGGATTCTTTTCAACATGCAGTTTTCTTTTGGTAACCATCCTGAGTTAGTAGATACATTCCAGCCAAAGAGTTTTCAGCTCATGCTGTCCTAATTCCAGGATAGTTTTTATGGCAATGCTACTACTAGCATTCACTGTCTCCAGATAATTGCTGTAGCTGGAGATACATTCCAAATATCTGTCAGCACTCAAGATACCTGCTGACATCAACTCAGTTCTGCTGCTAGTAGTTTTCCAGAAGTTAGTACTACTCACTACAGCTTATGTGGCAATTTTTAGTCAAGAGAGGAGTATCATTCATAGTTCCTAGTGAATTGTGGGAGGCACAACAATTTATCAGCAAGATCTGTTTTATGTACAAATACTGTAGTTAATTTACATTTTAGATAAAAATTTAAGCAAAGTGACAATTTGGATGTTTTGATAGTTTAAAAACTATTTTGGAAACTTAAAATAAAAAGAACTAGAAAACTGGTTCTTTTTACTCTCAGCTGCATTTTGATATCCTATGTTTCTTTTTCCAGCAGTTGGTCTTACTAAGAAAAATACACTATCAGTGCCCAATGTAAATGGGTTTTATTATGGTGAAAGAATCTGTACGTGTGCATGAGTCTCACTCCTGCCCACATGTTTTTTTACTCTTGCTCACAGTATCTTGCTCTCACTTGGATTTTTTTGTCTTTCTAGGCATTATTGAGGCAGAAGTGTTTCAGTATTCAGTATAAGTACAATTGAAATAATTTTCTCCTGCAGATTATGGATAATAGTGAAAGTATTGCAGAAACACATCCTTCTCAACTCACCCAAATGAAACACTTCAGTGTTTTATTGTTCCAGGACTAAGACACTTCAAAGAAAAGGCATTTGTCATTTGTTTTGGTGTAATGCTCAATAAAACTGGTATGTCAAACAGCAGCTCCACAATACCATAGGGTTTTATGTATTGCATTTACTGTCTCATTATTGAGCTTTGCCATTAAAAAAAAAACGAACTACACTTTCAGATAGTATGACTCTTACACCAATTACCATCTCAATAAAGACAGTGAGACTTGCTCTGCAAAGTTAATTGCTACGAATTGTTCATCAGGCATCACAAATAGGTATTTATGTGCATGTTTCCCTCAAGTAGGTTTTTGTCATGCTTCTTCATATTCAAAGTGACCTTTACAGTGCTTATGAGAAGAATAATTTAGTGTGTGCTGAGAATTGAATACTCCCCAGTCACTATTCTAAGTATTTGAGGGCTTGTAATTTTTTTACAGTTGGCTTAGAAAAAACTCGTTTAATGATGCCTGAGAAAATAAGAATGTTAAAACAGGCAATACTCATCTCTTTTGCCTAAAACTATTGAAACAAATGAGGGGGAGAATACGATATGGTGTTTTTTACATGTGTGGAAACATAGAAAAAATATTCTGTTCTGCATGGTTTGAAAGAATGGGGCAGAAATTTAAAGTAATTAGATCGACACTAACAGTTAAGAAGCACTTTGGAAAATTTCTTTGGAAATACGCAACTTAACAAAGCTCTGAAGCAAATGGAGGTGATGTTGTACAGCCACATTCAATGTTGGAGCAAACTTCAGTCTCTAGCATGGTTGACTTGGAGCAGTGTAAGAAGAGGTTAAGATTTTTCTCATGAAACATACAGCAGTTAAATTTTTGTGTCATTACAGCAGTGATCCTGTTTCCTTGGTAACAAGCAAGTCACATGCACTCCCTTGTTAAAAAGTGAACTCTTTATATATTCAGGCATTTCTGTACCGCAGCAGGTGTTTCTGAATTTGGTAGCAAAGAATGGGCTCTAGAGCTAGTAAAGAAAGTTGCTGTTTTGAGGATGGGCAAAACAGGGAGAATATGTTTGTAATCCTCATCTTTACTTTGCAAGTAAATAAAATCAAACAAAAGAAGAGCCTTGAAGAAATACAGTTTTAACCTCTGCCATCTCTGTTTTCCCTTCTTTCAGTTCTCAGCTCTTTGAATTTATATTTCTGTCAACGAGCTGGTAATATAATGAAAAATTGTAAAGACCCACAGAAAAAATCCTGCTCCTATTTTATCCATGCCTATTTCCTAAACATGAGATCCTGTATTCTTTTAGGCTTCTTATGCCAGTTTTGAATCTGGAACAAATTTTTGCATCCTAGCTATCAAAATTGGAGTACTAGAAATTCTGATATAATTAAGTGTGCAGAGCTTCAAAGTACTGTCCTTATTCCTGGTTGCATTAAAGACTTTTACTATGAAATAGGATATCAACAAATGTTTACATTTTTTGCCTTTCAGCAATGTTAAAAGCCATCTTGAGACCTTTTTGCAATGTGACATGATTTTCCAAAGTGAATAAAAGAGTAGGATTCTTCTGTAACTTTGTTGGTGCTCAAATATTGAATCAATGTATCTTTCTCATAAGCCTTGTGGTTTTGTAGATATGTGCTCACTTTACCCTCTTTTTACTGTCTGGTCATGTCTGGTGCAATGAATATTTTGGGTTCAGTTTATATCTGGTGCTGGCAAGATGAGATTCTACTCTAAGTCTCACCAGCTCAGTGGTCATTCACTGTGTCCCTCTTCTCTAGATACTGGGACAAAACTTTGCCTTTCTGCTTCTAAGCTCCTATTCCATCCTCCTTATACTCTGAATATATTTTTGCAAAGTCCCTATTTTCTTCTCCTAGCAAATAATGTAACATCCTTGTAACTAAGAAATTACAGGTTTTGAAGTTGATAATTTCATAGAGAGGATCCTTGTTTTCTCTGACTGTGGGCTTCACACAGCCAGGTCAAATGATACTGAGTCACATCCAACATTTAGTTTTAATTGTCTTTCAACGGTGTTAAACATATCCTGAATATTCAAGATGAGCTGAGACATAATAAGATTGTAATATCACCAATAACAGGCAGCTGAAAGCTAACCCATTGGACTGAATTGTATCCAGACTGTTCAAAGTTCTTTTTATTTAATATGTTTACTTCCAATGGAGACGACTCCTTTTTATTTGAGTAAAAATTGAGATTTCCAGAATGCTTCCATGCAAATTTTAAATTTCCAAGGAATCTTTCAGTGTAATTCAGGATATCTAGATATAAAATATCCCCTCTCCTCTTTATACTGGAATCTTGGAAAAGGCATAAGCAAATGTCTTCTGTAACTTCAGCATCTGCACTTTAAAATCAATTTTTGCTTGTGCAAGCATTTGGCAGATTCTTAGGTAATTAATGTGTTGGTTATTTATGTACTTATACAGCAGCATACTCCTCCTGAAGCCTTAAAATCTATATATTTGTATTTTTTCAGGAAGAAATATTTCCCTTGAACAGGGTTGAAATGCTGTTGTCTCTGTTTATTTCCCATTAATATAGTGTAACTGGGTATATAAAATTATGAAATGTGCATGTGTGGGGCATATGTGCATCCTCAAAAAATTAAATATAGGTGACAATTTAAATACTTGGTATTTAAACTGCAGGCATTTGTGATATTGACTGTATGAGGCTACTACTCGTTCTCCAAGCCTGAGGTATAAACCTAAGGGAAAACTGTAGGGAACTGAAGCCCTTGTCTAGGTAAGCTAATGAGCAGATCTCCCAGATGCAATATTATGGTTAAATCTGAGTGTATTTTGTATCTGGGATTCACTGAGGCATTCTGTTAGTCTTTTAGCTGTGTGAGCTGTTCAGCCCGTGCACGTTGCAGAGCTCAGCCAGGCTTGCCCAGAGCCTCAAAGTCTGCCTGTCAACTCAATTTACCAGTCTCTCTTTGTGAAATTAAGTCTGACTGAGAGCTTGAGATAGGTGTATTCTGAGTTCAGTGGGCTCTGTGGTGGGTTGATGTGTTATTTGTATTGTGTTTGTCTCCAGATGGAATGCCATAGAGTTATACTTAAATCCCAGTTAAACTCATGCATGTTTTATTTGTGATGCAAAATTATAATCAAGAGTTGCAAAATAGTAGAATGCAAACCAGCATATAGGATTCTTTTCCATTAACCTCCTACTCTGCATCTGATTACTAACATTTGTGAAATTACATGTGAGAATTTTACATTTGGAAGAGATGGATATTTCTACAGGACTGACAAAAACTTTTCCTGTAAGCCTGTAGAAAGTATTTCTACTTGAATAGTTAAGAGATCTTAGGGCATTTCCTTTCTTTGCTTCAAATAACTGTAATTATAAAGGTTTCAGGGGGTTTTGTGCTCATTATCAAGTATATATGACTTGTAAAGGAAGCCAAATCTAATACTCATGTTTGTAGTTGCTTAGTTATTTCATTTTCACAATGTAAAGTAGTTTGTGGCATGATTACTAAACCTGGACTCCTTTTTAAAAAATGGCTCATATAATGCACCTAATTTAATAAAGAGAGGTTTTATTTTCTATAGTTTTTTTTTTTCCTAGATTCTCCAGTAAATCACACTTGGTGTGTCTGCACACTTTATTTCCTACTTATCCTTTCTGTCCATAGTGCTTTGCCCCATTTTCTGCTGTAACTCTCAGTCCCAGAGGAGGGGAGCACAGAGGAGTTTGCAGCTCAAGCAATCAGTAGTTGAGAATGTGCTAAATCATTGAGTTTGTAGCAAGGGCAGATGCCTCCATGATTGTGCTGCCCCTGCTGTATGATGGTGTCTGCATGAAAACATCTGAGAGTTCTCCTACTTTAAACTACCAAAGCTATCTCTTTCTGTCCCTTTTCAATCAACTTTATAAATGCTGATTTTTATTTTTTTAAATGGACATAAAATTTTTCAATATAAAGGGGTCAGAGCCATACAGAATATTATGTTTCATCCTCATGCTTTTATGTAGCATCCAAGTCATCAAAGAGCTCCAGACTGGCCAAAAAAAATCAAAGTAAATGTTTTCATTTGGAATGAAGGTAATTTTTTTCTCAGTATAATTACTTCCTGGTTAGAAGAAGCTGATATCAGACTTCATGACAAAAATGTAAAATACACTGAATTACAGAGAACACAAGTTAAATGAGATCACCTTTGCCAAAGTCTACATGAATTTGTTGTAATGAAATTGCCACTTTGGAAGCTCACTTTTTGGCCTAGGAAATCTGGCAGAAGGATTTGTAGTATTTATTCTACAGCTGCACTTACACTGATATATAATTGCTTGTTAACTTTCTCTTTATGGAGATTATTTTAAGAAAATTGCCAGCTTTAGATATTCATAGTCAAATATCAGCATACATAGCTGAAGGTTGCATAACAGCCAGTTCAGGAGGAGGGGAAGCATTATAGGTAGGGGAAGGGAACCATCTGCAGGACTCTTATAGAAAATAAGTGTACCACCATAAAGTGTTTTGAAACTATTCCTATAAACATGTTGTTTTGTAAGAAGCCATCTGGTCAGTCAGAGCAATCTGTGTGTGACTGCAGATGGATATGAGAGCTCTGGGATCCATAACCCTTCATGATCTTCAAAACAGTGCCTTAGAGAATAGCCCATTTGATGATGCATTATTCCACTGTGTACAGCGATTGCTTTGAGTGCTGCAAAATCTGATCTCCCCTTTGGAATGGCCGAGACCTGGAAAAGCCCATGACATTTCCAGGAATAGACATTTTCAAAGTTCTCTTCTCCATACAGCAAGGTAGTTAAGCACAAGGGCTTTCAGTAGATGGGATCATTTACTTCCTTTATTTGCAAGTTCTTGTAGCCCAAATAACTTCCACAGTTTTTCTTTTTTTTTAAATTACAATTTCAAATGTACAACCAAAGAAGGAAGTATTTCATTAAATGCATGTTCAGAGAATGAATTGAAG
Organism: Turnix velox; assembly: GCA_013400935.1. Classification (NCBI taxonomy): domain Eukaryota; kingdom Metazoa; phylum Chordata; class Aves; order Charadriiformes; family Turnicidae; genus Turnix; species Turnix velox. The sequence goes on from VZTY01020753.1 coordinate 54,383, forward strand.
CTAATTAATGGAACTGAAAAAAACAAAACCAGACAATCTCTTATTTGAAATATATTGTATTTATAGTATATTTGGATGTGATGTAGTGTATGACTGTGGCACTTCAAGTGGTTATTAAAGCCATACTTTTCTAACAAAGGGTGAAGTTATTCCTAATAATGGTTTTCTTTGATGTGTTGGAAGGAATGTAAGGGCTTGTAATTTACTTTAAACAACCTGCATGGCAAAATATATCACTTAAAAACTACTCCAGCTGGGCCTGAGTGACGTGACCTCAGCAAAACTGAGTCTGGAGATCCATTAGAAATTGAAATCTCAAGAAACTATTATATAGAATCATAGACTCAGTTTGTAACAAATAAATCCAGTGATTGAAATTCAGAGAGTACATTCAAGAGGAAATCTTTGGCTTTCTATTTTCAGCTTGATTAAGTTATTTGCCAACAATGCAGGCCATCTAAAAAAATCACTTTCATTCCCCAGATTTGCTAAATTGTGTCAGAGTGGAAGAAATCACTGACCAGGAAGTTTGTATTTGATATACAAAGGCAGTACAGTCCAGTAAGAGCATGATTTAGTGGATTTATTGTTTTGAAGCCAAGGCCTGAGTAACATGACCCAACGAGTTACTGTGTCTTCTTTCTATCAGGGGAGTAGACCTCTCTTTGCTTCTCAAGCAGCCGTTGGCGTATCACCAAATTGTCTGATACTCTGTGAAGTTGAAAATGGTATTTTTTCAAGATATCTGATGCAGAAAAATAATGAACAATTCCTGTAAGTCACTGCCTGCTCTCCTTTCCTACTGATGAGTGTCAGAGGGGAGCACAGCAAGCATCAATCAAGCGCTGTTTGTGCTCTGTAGCCTGCAGACCAGGCCTTTGTGCAGCAGTAATCACTCTAGATTAAGGAAAGGGCCCTTGTAATATTGGGTGGCTCTCTGTGACATTTACAAACATTTTTGTCACAGGATGTCATTTGCAAAGAGTTTTGGCATAGTGTTTTTATGTAATCTGTTGTCAGAAATTTCACAGGCTAAGCCCTCAAACTGGAGTTTATGATATTTGATACAGATCTCCTGAAATCTTCATGTCTCAGTTCAATTGCCCTTGAAGAATCTGTTAGGGAAGGGAGGGGAGAAAAAAAGAGAGACATAAGTATTAAAGACACATTGTTCTTTAAATCAGAACATGTGTGTAAAACTACTACCTTATGTAAATTTTACATAATTTCTAGAATAGTAAATTTAATTTGCTGATGGAACAACATAACTTAAAGTTGTTTTATTTTTTAATTGTTAGATTTGGAGTATTGTAAGAAAAATAGCTATGCCATTGCAGGGAAGTAAAATCAAAGATTGAGTTTGATTGCTTTTCCATGGTGTAAAAGATTTTGTGAAATAAAAGAGGCTTTGCTGAGAGGTGGGGTATATAAGCTTTATTCCTTTCTCTTAGCATACAGATCAATAAGGAATACTCTTGAAAATGTTGTTTAGAAAGATTTGCTCATACATCTTCTATTGTAGTCTTCCAGTGCTTATTCATACTCTGTGCAACACTGACAGCAATGGATAAATGGATGCATCCATTCTGATATATAAAGCAAATCATCTTTAGAAGGAAGGTATCTTTGTACTTGTGCATGTACTTGGCTTTAATCCAGACCATAACAAGTTTGTTTATGTCTAACTGTGTGCTTTTTCAAAAGGAGGTGGGTTATTTATTTTCCTCGTTTGGAGTTGTATTGAGAAATGTTTCAGCAGCCATCAGTTTCTCATGTGAAAACAGCGTGAATTAGCTACAGGCCATCACTGAAATTCAAAACATCCTACAGAAGCTTTGTTCCTGGCTTTGTTAATCTGCCAGCTATAAACATAGTCCCTTCAATTCTCTTGTGTTTCAGATGCTATTTTTGTGGTGTATTTTTAATATGTTTGGCACTTCTGTAGTGACAGCAGAATCCATGAGCAGCTAGATGGAGTCTAGAATAACTTGGTGTAATTATAGGCACACTTACATTAATAACAAAAATTAATGCTATTCATACATATTTCTCTGCTGCATCACTGCATCTCATTTATAAATGAGTAAAGAAACTGGTTGTTGCTGTTTTTTTAGGAATATACTTCAGAATGCTTCAGAGGTCTCCTAATACATTCCCTATAGGTACGAATTAGGCCAAATCTCATTCTGGAAATGCAGATTGACCTGAACTGTTTGAGCTCTCTGCTCTAAGAAATGATAAGAGGCAGCTTCATCACAGAGTCCTGGTGCATCTACAGCATGCAGAGATTGCCCAGAGATCCTCCCCAGGCTTCTGTTGCTCACTCTTTCAGTGTGGCCCTAACCCAGGCACAAGAACTTTGCCTGTTTACAGCATCTCTCCAAGTGTAACATCAGGCTGTTCTTGTCTGTGATGATACAATCAGAATAGCTGCAGATTTCATAATGCTTTATAGTGAAACTGCCTTCTTCAGTTTGCTCTTGCTAAAGTAACCTGATTTTAGACAGAGATTACAGGAAGGGTTTGAACTGGGTTATACTGATGTCACCATCTCCCAGAGCAGGTCAGACTGTTTTTTCTTAAAATCTTCTCTTATTGATTAGCCTTTGTCTTCATTATCAAGAACAAACTGAGCATTTCCCTTGTTTATGATGTTGATAGTACTGAATTCTGTACAATGTTTATGTGTTTTTCCCATCTTGATTACATTTGTTTATGTACAGAGTGCAGGTTTAATTCTGGTGTGCCTCCACTCCTGCTGTGATTATGTTAACATGCTATTTCTGTGTGCTGGCCAGCTCAGTTTGAACTTTTGGGTTTTAGAAACTAAAAATAATATGCTAAAATCTAAAAGGCTGAGATTAAGACCTATATTTTTGAGTTTTTAGATCATGGATCCTTGTTATTATCAGGTTTATGTATTGGAATGCAGTAAGTTGCTCTTAGTATTTAAAAACTAAAAACAAAAGCCAGGGAGAATGATGACTCTACAGTACTGTGCTTCACCTTTTTCTGTTGACTAACATATTTTTGAGAAGAGAGTTTATGATTCTGTAGCATTGGAGGAGATGTTTTGAAGTCTGCTTATTTTTCATATTCATAGCTGTTCATTGTTGTTAACCCAATGCCCATTCAGATCTGGCTCTGCCCCCAAGAGTGGTTATTCAGCTCTCTCCTGCCTTCTTGCCTGTGTGAATATTATGCTGTAATCTTCATGAGAGATGAAGACACTTGAGAGAAACAGCTGATGCCTCTTAACTAGATGGAGCAATTAAAACTCGAGCACTTGCTTGGAAGATCAAAACAACGTGTTTTGATCACAACTTTTCTTTACGATTCCATTTCTTTTATGGCAGTTTTAAAAGTGGTTGGTTATTAAAAATAAAATAATAATGGTAATTGTGCAGGTTGTTTCTCATGATGGGGCTGTTCACTTGCAGAACTCAAAGTAAGGGCAGCTAAGTTGCATTATTCCCATGGAGACTATTTAAATGATGTTGAAAAGTGTAAATGCTTGTGGGTAGATGTTCTTGCCTGGCTGAGTTTGGAGCAACAAAGAGTCAAGGAGGATGAAGCTCAGAACAAAAGCACCAGCAGCTGTTTGCTCCCTGAGCCAGTGCAAGTGCAGGCAGCAGGTTTCCAGTCCAGGAGACTGGTAACTCTACTCCTCTATCCATGAAGCTGAACTTCATGATGTCAGAGAGTCAGACATGTTGAAATAAGGCAGGATGTTTTTAATTGAAATTGGTCTGATGAATTATGTTAGTGAGCTCAGGTAAATGATGGGGGTGAACAAATAGGAAGAAATGTTTCACCTTTTCAGATTTTTTTCCATGGTGATGTTGGCAAAATTAGACAAATTCCAGGAGATGGGAAATATTTCCATACACACACATGCACGTACCCCCAGCCCTGTGACTGCTTGGAATGAAAGCTGGCTGAGATTTTGCATTTTTTGGTCTTCATGAGCTTGTGAGGTAGAGGTGGGTACCTGAGAAGTAGTAACAGACAATTCCTTTTACAGGCTTCTCATCCACTGATGTCTCTTAACTTTCTCTGAACTCTTTCTCTTGTTGCTTCCAATGTTAGTCCTATTGAACATGAGCTGTTTAAGAGCTAATTTGGTAATTAAAGTTGTCTCCATTCTATGTCAGTTTTGAATGCAAACAGTTTGTGGGTATGGAGGAGGAAGTGCCTGGCTACTCAGTGTAAGGTTCTGCTGTCTCAGCACAATGAAATTGTCAAGGAAAAAGTTTTACTGCTTTTGTTTTCACATATATTCACAGTTCTGTGTCTACTTACCTGAACATTTTCAATAAAAATACATCCTAGATCTACCTTTGCTTTCCTTAAAATTATAGTTACAGTACTAGCTGGAAAAAATAAATCCAGGTTTTCAGTGAACACTGCTCTTCTGAAAGTAAATCCCACATTTTCTTACTGTATGAACAACCTTCCACTTCTGTTCTGCTTCTGAAGAGTTTGTTGTTAGATTGCCTATCCCTGAGAAATGATTGGTTATGCTGTTTGCACAAATTCAGGTAACCCAATGGAGTAGAAAGTTGGTGATTTCTAGGTGGAGGTGGGTGGAATAGCCAAACTTCATGCATTTCAAGTCATTGAAATAGAACAATTATTCAATTTAAAAATAGTGGATTTATGGTGAACTTTTTCTTACAGATGTGTTCAGTGGTTTCTGGCTGTATTTAGTTAATTGTGAGTAGGTCCCTTGTGTCAGTACCAAACTTGTACATGGTGTTTCTCTGGTAGGGCACCAGGAAAGTGGAAGTTGACAATTCCCAATGCAGATGGCATTGTGTGTTAGAAAGCCAAGGAATGAGGCTGTAGGGATAAAGTTGCTCAGATATTAATCAATGAAAGGTCATTTTTGCAGGGTTCTGAGCATCTCTTGAATGAGAGAAACTGTATTTTATCCAAAATTAATCATGGGTGTTATTGGTTATTTTGTGGGATATGAGTAATAGGTACTAAATGTTTACTGTACACTAACTCTCTTGTGGCAACTTCAGAGTTAAGCTGATGGAAGGAAATAGAAAGGTCTGATCAACAGAGTGTGTACAGTCAAGGTTTACAGAAAAAAATCAGCTATCAATGCAAATGATATTATAATTCTTCATGCTGAATGGACTCTGGGTTGTAGCATGAGAACCTTCAAATTAGGATCATTCAAATTCTAACAAATTTGGATTCTAATGATTTCACAAGGAGAAGGAATACGTTATTATGAATAGTGTTCTGCTGTAGAAATGTGTAGAGAAGTAACTGTACTTTAACAGTTGGATAGAATATTAGAATTAATGCTTTTCATTTCTTGATCAATTTAGATCTAATCTTGGTAGGAAATGATTATTCTGTTTTTGACCTGACAACTTTACTTTAATAGCGTCTTCAGGATTTGCAATGTCAAAATGTACTATGGAGGGATTATATTACTTGTATTTTTCTATCCCTTCTGCTAAAAGCTGACTATTTAAACATCACAACTCAGTCCTTCATGTTAATAGATGGAGATCATAGCTTCTCATTAATAATCATATTTCATTTCTACACAATTTGGTGAGGTGGAAAGAATGTGGCTCCAATTACTTTTACATTTCAGGCAGAGACAAGGATTTTACTCAGACATACTGGTCAGTGCTCTTTTGCAGTTATATAAAATTATTTTATGAAGTCAGAGTCTTAGTTAAAAGTGTCACTAACCAGGTTTTACAGCTGTTTTTAATTGGTGGAAGAAGGAGCTAAGTTGTACTGGCAAGTCAGAATTAGTTCCTACTTGTCTAATAAGGTTCTCTTAACACAGTGTAGACATTGTTTAACACTACCTTCTTGTGGAGGCTACCTGCCTGAATCCACTTTGCCACATTAAATAGTGGGGTTATAACCAGAAATTAACTCATTAGCTTGACTTACAAGATGCCTTTACATGTGATAATATATATGTATGTGTGTATATATATTAAATATCAGATTCTGAGCTGTACTCTCAAGATGTGCATATTACTTGCCTGGCTGGTGCAAAAGTATTTCCAATTACAGACATGCTACACTATTTTTGTAAGAAACTTTTCTTGAAGAGTANGACTCATTAGCTTGACTTACAAAAATACTAATCACAGAAGAATCTTGCAAAAAGCCACCAAGTTTATCTGCCAGCTAATTCCTTCACTCATGAATTCTGTTTAATACTACTCAGGCAAAACTAGAATCATGAACATCTCCAGAGATGCATTTACATGTGATATATATATATATATATACGTACGTGTGTATATATATTAAATATCTGATTCTGAGTTGTACTCTCAAGATGTGCATATAACTTGCCTGGCTGACACAAAAGTATTTCCAATTACAGACATGCCACACTATTTTTGTAAGAAACTTTTCTCTCTTATTTTTTCTTGAAGAGTAGACAGTAAGATGGGAAATGAATGTCTTAATTTAAATGTTCATAACCTCATCTAGAGAATACTGCCATTCCATATGCTAAGTATGTAAAAAGAAACACGTGAAACACAGTTGACATTTTGATATGTGGAGAGCATTAAATGAAGGTATGAGTAAACTAGGAGCTGATTAAAAAGACCAGTTATTTTAAGCTATTTCTGCAGTTGCACCTCAGGCAGAACTTGACACCAAGAGAAAATCAATGCAGCTGGGTGGGTATCCAAACAAGCACTGGGCAGATCGATCAGGAATGCTTAAAAGCTGAACAGTGACCTGGTGGGAAGAAGGATTTGATTGCCTCAGCAGTTTGTGGCTTTTCTTCAGAACAAGGCAAGGTGAGATTGTAGAGAACTTGTGCCTTGAATACATGGGCATTCCAGGGCTGAACAGGTTAATGCCTGGCAGAGATCTGGCTGCCTGCCAGACTCAGACGAGAAAATCAAACCCTGTTAAGACTTCAGTGGCTAATTGGGTAACAGAATGGAAAGAGGAATGTTATATTAAAACTGATGTAATGCAGATGTAGAGTAAGTGCTTACCACAGGGGCTTGGGAGAGCTGTTCTGGAATAGCTACTCCCTGGTTTAGATTTACGTCTGTCTCCTGTAGGTGAACCCCAGAAAGCTATCCTGCATGAGGTGAATGAGGAAGAGGATTTGCAAATATTGCATGTAGAAATGCTTTTTGCTTCCTACCCACTCCCAAATGCAGATTGGCAACAAGTGTCTCAATTTCATCTTCATGTACACTTTCCAGAAATACAGCATCACTTTGAGGTGTTTGTACCTCTGCAGAAATGTTCATGGACTGTCTGACCTGTGGAACTGCCCATTGGTTTAAAAAGGGTCTCATTCAGTGCCAGAGTCTCCATAGGTATCATTTGACCTAAAGGCCAGGAGTAAATTATTAAATCCAGTAACAGGAGACAGAAGAGATGTGAGATTAATCTTTTCCTCATATTTGGATACCATTCATTTTGGGGGTGCTTGGTTCATTTTATTCCTAAATTTATCATTTAAACTTTCTGGGTATTATTTGAAAGTCATGGTTTTAATTCTGGAGTGAAAAACTATAGAGCTGAAACAGAGAAATGAGATGGCAAGTTTTCTCATCTGGTTTTGGAGGAGGGAGGATGGAAAAGACCTTAAGATAATTACTTTTAAATGTATGATGACTTCTTAATTCTCTAAACTTTTTTCCCCCCCCTACAACATGCAACATTGAAGTCAATCAGTGCAGTTCCAGTTTTGTTTTTCATTTTATTCCTCAGATATAAATTGGTTTCAGTAAAACTACATAACGTAATTATTTGTCTTAGAATTTGGATTGTCATTATAAAAATTAGCTTCGATGTTTAAGACAAATTATCTCTAATTTTGTTATTAGATACATCTCGTTCTGGAGTAGCATCATTTAAATTAGCAGAATTACTTGCAGTTTTTTGCCCTTCATTCACAGACACTGGTGTTGATGTAATCATCCTGAGATGATCTGATTACCTCAGCCATGCCCATTAGGACAGATTGATGCTAATTCACATTCCTTCATGTTAGGCGAATTAATTTTGCACCTTTTGTGGTTTCTTCTTTCAATGGAATTTTTCCTCCAGAAGGCAGAAGTGACTTCCTATTGGACTGACACTAATGTCATTTTGTGGACGTGCCAGCAGGAGGAGCTTGTGCATTAATATGTACTTTCAATAATCACCAAATTATGATAATTGCTCATAACACTGTGCTTTCTTCTTCAATGTAAACTCCCATGTGTCCATGAATTAGCTCTCTGTTTGCCTGATGAGGCCAAACTCCAATGAGCAGTGACCATCATGCTGATAAATTTACCTGTTTTAGACTGAGAAATGCCCAGTGAGGTGAAAACTTCATTTTGTTTCACTGTATACTTGATATTTAGATGTCTTGATGTGTTCTGAAGAATACACAGTTAACAACCTCCGAGGCCAGTATCCCATGGTAAATGCTACAAGTGTTAAGAGTATCAATGCTGCTTTGCTGCAATTTTATAAATACTATAAAAATTAGTAAAAATATTCATGTTACTAAAAGAAATCCATGCTAATGAGCACAGCTGAAAATGCATTCACATGATCAGAATTCTCTACAGCACTTAGCTTTGCTGAGTTTCAAAATGAGAAATCATAGGGCAGTGTTGTAAGTCCAGTGAGATCCTTGGATTCCAAGAATTAATAGCACATGCCAAATTAATTTTTAGAGTTTTTATTTTAGTGACAAGAAAAATAAGCTGTTAAGGATCTAACTAGTTATTAAAAGAGGAGGATGTATACCACAGGTATTTTAAGCAATATTTTAATATGAATAATTCTTTATTAATTAAGGTTATTTTTGAGTATTCTCTTCAGAAATGTAGCCAAGTAAAACAGACTGGCATTAAAACCCAAATTTTATTTCTGTTACTGTTTAGCACCTGAATTGAGTATTTTCTATACTGGGTTTTTAAAAATATTATTTTAGCAAGTAACAGCTTGTGTGTATGCCGTAGTTACAAAGCTTCCAGTGATAGCTCTGCTTCCTGCAGGTGAATATTCCACTTCTAGAGGCTTTTGCTTTGCTGAGATCTCTGCCATGCAGGTGCTAAGGATGCTTGAGAGGAGCCTGGGCGTGCTTCTGGCTTTTACAGGGCTGTTTGACCCCTCAGGAAGGTCACTCTGCAGGAGTAAGGAAACAACACAGAGTCAATTCAGTGATTGCTTTTGAATATATCAGGTTTAATCTGGCAAGAACTGCAGATGGGCAGTTCGTCCCTTGTGGGCTTGTTAACCTCTCTGAAGATAGGCATTATATGTGATTTTTTTTGAACTTACAAGATAACCTTGGCTTTGTGCACTGTGTAATTTTACTGTTTAGCTGAGTTGAAAAATGCAAAATTTAGTTTTATTTCTTGATCTGTATGTAAACAGTGTAATTAAAAAACATTTGGAGTCCTCTAAAAGAATGGCAAAAGTACAATGCTATCCCTTTATACTGTAGTTTTCCGAGGAGTCTATAGCCTCTGAATGTCACCTAGGTAAGCTGCAATTTTCTGTTACTGCTTGTTGTTGTACTTAATGTACTTCCTGGAGTCTTTTCCAAAAGGCTCCTTCATGTAGAGACTATAGTCTGTTGTGGGTCAGAAGAGACTGAAGAATTCCCAACAGGGATGTATTACGAATGTACTTCATCATGTAATGATACATCCATCCATAATTAGAGAATTGTTAAGTAGAGCATCATCCAAGCTCTTGTCTATTTTGCCTGTACTTTTATCACTTCAGAATGCTTATCTCACCATTTCTGAACTGCAACTGCTTTAATCTTGTAATTTCTTCCATAAAGTATTGAAAGTTCTACTAGTTCTCATGTTTGAAAGAGCCCATTTGTAATTCATACTTGAGATACGAGTAGAAAGAATGCAGTCTGTGTAGTTAAAGATGTGTTTGCCATCATGTGCCAGGCTCTCATAACATCTGCTTATTCCATGTTTGGATGAACTGTAGAAGGACTGACGTATAACATAAATTAGCTACTTCTCTCTTTATTTCTTGTCTTCGTAGTGATATCCCACCTTCTGGAGAACCTGTAAGTAAAAGCAATCGCTCAAGAGGAACCACGCGCTTTCCCAAATTATCTCGCAGCCATCAAAGAGAGCCTCGAAGCCTGGAACCTCAGAGTGGTGATCTCTGACCCCTTCTGGTGATGGTGAATACTGGCACCATATACTTAAGTTGTTCTCTGATTCATTCCCTGCCCGTGTTTATAATTTAAGCTCCTCAAGAGACTACAGCTGCATCAACTTAAATCCTGAAAAGAGACATTCATTACTAAGGGTCATATCCTGATTAAATACTTTTGAAGGCAGTAATGACTTTCTCAAAAGAATATGAGGGCTCTTCACCAGGGCTCAGCAAATGGATAGGCATTTGCTTTGTTCTGTAAAGCTGCACTGCACATACTCTCCTTTCTGTTCCTGTGAATTCCCTGTTTGTGTTGTTGTCTCCCTTCCTCTATGCACATTTTTCTGTTTCAGAGACATGAGTATCATGTCAAGACAGTTTTTTTTTTCCTTAGGAGAACAGTTATGATTTTCACTACTTAACTTGTCAGAAAGATGTGCTTAAAAGAACCTCACTAATTTATTACCTTTTGTAAATAGAAAGACTGTTTGCTTTTTTTTTTTTAACTGTAAACCTCCAGAAAAAGTCGTTAAAAAAAACTTGACAAAGTAGAAGACAAGGGAAAAAAAACCATTACAGGTGCAAAATAGCTTTTGTACATTTCTAGTTAAATATTCTCAATAGCTTTTGTTTGTGGGAATTAATTCTTTAAGATCAGAGAATGTAACAAATTTTTAGTGAAATTTCAGTCTTGCTGTAAGGCTGAGTGCAATATTATTGATTTCTATGAGCCACCACAAGGAAACACAAAATTAGCATGGTATTTCAAACAGTATTTCAAGACTTGGGTTACATTTTGTTGTTATTTTGTTGCAGATGTTACAGAACAGTCTGTGATTAACAGGGCAGTGTGGAATTCTTCCTCTGATTCTGTAAAATCCTTCCCATGGTGGTACTTAACAATTGCCTGTAATGAAAGTGCCTGGTACCCATCACCTCTCATTGAAAAGCAATTTGTAATGGTACTACTGTAAGAGTAACTAAAAAAAAAAATTGACAAGAATTATTACAAGTGATGGAAGTCCTGACACGGATTAACTGGAATCCAGTTCAGTATCCATTAGCTGCACTGCCGTAGGCAGTTAATTATATGTTAGCTATCTTCTTCTCTTCATTAACTTTAAGCAGTGTACGTTCAGATTTTCTATCAATTGTACTCTGGGTTTCCTTTGTGTAAGAACATCTTTCTTCTCAGAAGTTTTTTTGGATAATGTTACTTAAAGTGACGTATCTTGTAATTTTATTATCCATTCATTCTATTAAATTCTCACATCAGTAGATACTGAAATCTAATATTACCCTGCAGAAAAAAACCCCAAGCTGATGGAATAATGGATCTTTTCCCTCAGAGCTTTGCTGAAGTTCTAGCAGCCCTGAACTTCTGTTCTGCCAACCTCTGCCAGCCAACTGTTGTTCAGGCAGGTGAGTGACTGATCATTTTTGTGTGAGCAGGGGTTTGTTGCACCCAGTGAGGAACATCTATGGGCTGGTGCCCAAGTAGGGTCTCCTGGGGCTGCATTCCTGGCAAAATGCAGAGCTCACAGGTTGCAATGAAGAGAAAATGGGGCTCTGAGGGAGATTAAATTTCAGGAGATTAAATACTACAAAGTAAAATCTTGTCACCAAAATGAGACAATATTTTTCAGTCAGCACAAGATCTCATTTACAAAGTGGATGGATAAACAGATACATCCAGAAGGCCAGCCTGGAAGCTGGCTGATGTCTTTTTACTTAGAGATGAATTACTGTTGGTGTTTTGTGTGGGACATTTATTTAAGAACAGAGGAAAGTGAGTAGCTTGTCAGTTAATGCTTCTCCAAACTGTTACATTGCTGATAGTTTAATTTGGTTTTGCTGCAAATAAAGTAGTGCTAGTGCTAGTGGTGGTCCCACATTGAAACAATTCTGAATTTTTTCAAACACATATCTTCTGACATTGAATTGCAAGTAAATCTGAAAGCAGACACTGGAAAATTTTGTGATATATCTGTTACATGAAGCTATATTAAATATCAGGAAATAATTCACAAATTAAAGTACTCCTTATTCAGAAAGCTGCAAATGGTAAGAAGTCTCACTTAGTGCAGACAAAATTTGTAAATTTTTAAAAAGTTGTTTAGAAGGAATTTGTTTGCGTCTTAAAAATTGTTTCAGTCCCGATTATCTTGCATCTTGTAATTTTTCATGTATGTATGTAGATCACATAAAAATACTGAATTTGTGTACTGTGTACAAATCATTCTTTGTTGGCTTTAGCTGCTTTGTGTATCAGCTCCTAAGATTACAGTCTGCAAACAACATTCCCTTTGTGATACAAGATAACATAATGGGTGCATTACTAATCCATTTAAAAGCTCATCTGTGTTTTCTCTAAAATCTCAGAATATAATTAAATGAAAGCCTTTCTTTACAAGATGGCTTTCCTGTTTTATACACCTGGTGCTTCTGAAGGCAGCCAGGTACTGTTCCAAATAGATTGTAAAAATAAGTGGCATTACTTCTATTTTCATGCTGTTCTCCAAATCCCATGCAAAAAGGGCAATTTCCTGTGACAGACTCCTTGCCTTTTGCAGATGTAATTGTCTGGCAGCACTCACTCCATACTGACTGTGGTTTTTGGAATCTCATTTCTTCTGAGATGCCATCATTTGCTATAGAGAAGGCATTGTATTGACTTGGCTTTTGCACTAAATCAGGATTCTCAATAATAATAATAATTTTTCCAAGGTTTATATGAGGCAGGATATTGACATTGTTATAAGGGCTTAAAGTGATATGTCCATCAAGTCACATACTCTTATAGAGATTAATAATTTCAAAGCCAGTCTTTTTTATAGAATTGTTGATGTGATAGTTGTAATCAAATTACAGTATCTTACCTCATCTACTGTAAGTCATAAACCATTGTGATTGGATTAGTATTGGAATAATTTAGAGAAAGGGCATAACCATATTTAAGATTACTGGTTTGAAATGATGTGGCCTATTGCTAAGCTGCATTTCTTCCTTTTAAAGTCATGCTTTATTGTATGGAACAATATCTGCATGGTAACTGGGTAACTGTCATATTAATTAATAAGAACCTACTAACAAATGGGGTTGACTCAGAGTAGCAAGCTAATAATAAATGAGACTTGGTGAGCCCCGAGTGAATTAATGATACTGTCTGCCAGGGCACATTAATGATTTACAAAGATGAAATTTTGTCATCAGAATCCGTTATTGGTAGTTTCACATATGGATGTCATTCTTTTTGCTTCAAAGCACATAGTTCTACTCTAAGTTTCATGACATTTCAAAAGCTCAGCACCTGCTCCCCAACAATTTTCATCCAAGATCTTGTCATAGTGAGTTCAGATATTCTATACCTGTGGACAGAAACATAGTCACCTGCTTGAAATTACTATGAGAAACCTGTGGAACAGATGTTTAAAAGAAGGAAAAGGACTTTTTCAACCAAATTCTGTTCTTGTATGCCCTGTGCTCCTTTAGCTGGAACTCTAATGTGTATAAAAATAAATGTGTTTAACATGAGGACACAGTCTTCTCTTTGCAAACAATAATAACCACTTCTGTATAATACTCCCTATTTTACCACTTCTGGCTCCAGGAGCTTGAGTCACTTCTGGAGATGTGATTGAACAGCTCAAGAAAGTAAAGAACTTATCTCCTTTAATTCCTGTAGATTCAGTCAGCACCCTGCATCACACAGAATATTAATTTGATTATTTATTCATTTCATTGGTTTATTAATGCTGTGTATTGAAAGAATCACTCTGATATATGAAATTATATATATGAAATATAGAATACGTTTAAAAAATCTCAATTAACCTGCTTTGCATTTCACATATGGAATGGAAGATAAAACATTGTTCTACACAGCGGTGCAACACTGTACATTTCATTTACTTCTTATTCTGCACTGTCTGTGCTTTTAAGGTCCAGCTATTGGTAAATTAGATTATTTATAAAATGAAATTAAAAAGAAAAAAAATCTGAGCATACTTGTAGTTTATAATGATAGCAGAGGTTTTTGTTAATAATGGCATGAATTTATACTAGAAACACAGCACTGAAATATTTAGAGAGGAATTATTTATCCAGATTACAAATTGCTGCAAATATCTGAACTTAAAAAAGAAAAAAAAAAGTTTTGTTGCACATGAACAAAGATATTGCACTTCTGTGTTGGGAGAATCAAGTTCTTAACAAGATTTCAAAAATTATATCCATGCAGTGGCAGAAGTTAAACCTGTGGGAGCTGGGTTTTGAGTGGAATAATAATCACTGAAGATGCTAAAAATCATAGAAATGTAAATGTGATTGAAAATCCAATTGGGAAAGGCTGCATTTTCCTTCCTACCTAACACTGAGCTAAATAATAAAGTATCTTGTCTGTGGGACCAAATCTGTTGGCAACTGAAGCAGCTGTATTTCCCTTTTGATTTGGGGTTTGGATTTTTGGTTGTTCCTGTTAAACTGTAGGAAATATAGTATTAATTCTATAGCATATACATGTACAGTATTCACATAAGTATTAATAATCTGATTTTAATATTATTTTAAATTGTTCTGCTAATGTTTACATTCTAGAATTTTTAAGCAGATGTGTATATATATAATTTTCTAAATACGTTGTTGTATTTTTTTTTTAATATCCTGTGGTAATTTTGTTGTAATCCGGTTGAAATATACTACTTTACAAAGAACAAAATAAAGTAACTTCTTTCCTTGTTTGAAATAAAACAAGCTTACACCTTGTTTCTTCTTAAGTACTTTAATTATTTGTTATTAGAATGATGCATGTAGGTATCAGACTTTGTTAAAGTATCATAATTTCATTGTATGAGAAGTATTTGTTGAAACATTGCAATTCCCAATCACATTAGATAACTCACACAAGAAGGATGATGATGCCAGGCAAGTTTTTGTCTTGCATAGATATTACAAAAAAACCTACTGAATTTACGTGTGATCTGCTGGGAATGAAGTGACATTCACAGAATTTCAGTGTCTTTCAGTACAGATCAGGAGACTGAGATTTCTGTTGTTTTCATGTCCCTGTTGCTGATTTGCTGTGGAAATTACACTCTCCCTGTGAAAAATATTACCACCTCTTCTAAAAAGTGAGAATTCCAGAGATGTTTGTCTGTCTGAGGGTTTCTGATAAGGTGAGTGGTGGTTTTTTTGACTACTGTGTTCACCAGAAAAATTTCTGTGCGTGACTTTATCCTTGCTTTCTACTCATAGCTGGAGCAGAGCAGGGGGTGCCTCTACTTTGTGGGTTCTGCCTGTGTCCTTGTCATGGACATCTTATAGTTGTTTCAATCTCAACTGCAGCATTAGGTGTTCTTCTTGTGGAGCTTTCTTGTGCAGAGGGTTGTGCCCTGCTCTCGCTGTGAGCAGGCAGGACCTCTTCCAACTCAGTAAAACCTCTGCACTTTTTGCTCTCTTTTCTGGTTGATTGCATGTGAACCTTTATGTACTTGGACTTTTGTTTTCTGCACTTGGACTTTTGCTCTTTATGCCTCCCTGTGATATTTTTGGAATCTCTATTGGATCTGCCCTCCCCCTGTTTTCTACAGTTCCCATGTCAGGAGAATTTACTCCTAACTAGTGCTGCTGCTCCAATTTTAACTAGTTTGTTTTCCTATTATTTTCTTCATTGTTGCTCTTGTAAAACAGATTTGACATTCATGTTTTATAGCTCCAATCTGTGAAAAATATTTACAGGTTAAGCTCATGTAGCAGGAAAAGAATTAATCAGGATGATACTAATTTTTAGGTTTTTTTCTTTTTAGTACAGATCAGGAGACTTGAGATCTCTGCTGTTTTCATGTCTGTGATGCTGATTTGCTGTGGAAATTTCACTCTCCTGTGAAAAATATTTACAGGTTAAGCTCATGTAGCAGGAAAAGAATTAATCAGGATGATACTAATTTTTAGGTTTTTTTCTTTTTAGTACAGATCAGGAGACTTGAGATCTCTGCTGTTTTCATGTCTGTGATGCTGATTTGCTGTGGAAATTTCACTCTCCTGTGAAAAANATTTACAGGTTAAGCTCATGCAGCGAGAAAAGAGTTAATCAAGTTGACAGTAATTTTTACTTTTTTTTATTTTCTCCCTCACTGGATTTTCTGGGGTTTTTTTTTCAAGTGCTAATTCATCCATGAATTAAGTCATTTGCATGTGTGTCAAGTTCAGTGACAAGTTCTACATCTCGGTTTCCACTAGGAAACTAAATTATAGTTATTAACATTCCAAATTTTATATGTTATAAGAAAATTAATTTTCAGAAGTGGTGATCCCCAAGTGCTTGCCAAAGTGGGAACACTGGCTTATAGAGAAGGAGGAAATGAAATACCATTTAATTATAGTTCAGTAACTTTACATGTACAAGTCAAAGCAGAGAATAGCCCAGAATCAGAAATACACACCTTGTCTGCACTGATGGACACGTGCAAGTCTATTTCTTAACTGTAATAAAAAGTAAGTATGTCTTTTATACTGTGATGTTTGAGCTGGTTTGAAAGGAGCTACTTTTGAGTTCTGAGCATTAGATACACTGATACTTTGCAGATACAATTTAGCTCATAACTCTGACTTGAAGTGGCTCAAATTCTCAGGCTTTTGTTTAATAGAGTGATGAACATGCAGGCCTGTACAGCTTCACACAGTTGATGAGATGTGAGGCATTTCATTTCAAACTATATATGAGTTACAACTGGCATTTTTGGAAACCATCTGCTTGATGTTTTTTGAAGGTGAAAAACAAGTGTGTGGATTGATATCAGTACCTCGAGTAGTTCTTCTGTTTCAGAAAATAGATACTGGAGAAAAATGAAGGAAAGCACACATTCTGGTGGATCAAGAAGCAACAGAAGAAGGGGTGAGGAATCTAATGAAGTAATTAAAAAATTGTACTACATCAAACCGCTGCCATATGTTCCATGATGAGATACAACAAAGTAGATAATGTATCTGATACTGATTGTGTCAAGCCATAGGACCCTTTGGATGTGACAATAATTAACAAATAACATCTGTTGTCAACTGCTGTACTGAATCAGCATGGGCAAGGTTCTCCTCCCTGTGTGACAGAGGCAGACTATGATACCCTGTCCTCCCTTGGTGAGTGAACATTTCTTTGACCTCCCTGCTTCCTGCAGAACTCCTGCTGTGATGTAATTAATGGGAAATCTGGATGTGCAGAAGCAGCAGAACACAACTGCACTGGCAGCACCATCTGACTGAGAGTTTTGATACACCTTTGACTATTTTTCAATCAGATATGCTTTTCCTGACTGCCTTAATGCCTACTGTGTATACAGATTGCACTTTCAGGGTGGATGAGCAGCCTTTTCAGATATGCAGAGAGACTAATGATGTCCCACTACCTCATTTAAACATGCAGAACAGATAAGTTCTTGTTTTGTAGACAACAGGAAAACAGAAATGTCAGAACTTTTTAATTGCTTCCGTGTGTATAGAGGAACTATCAAATACTTGAGAACTACCACCTATAAAAGGTAGACTGAAAAAGGGCCACTTAAGATCCTGAGGAAGTTCTGAACAGAATTGAGTCTTAAGCTTCTCTCAGTAGCAGATGTATTGGAAGTCTGCAGGAGCAGATTTATTTATCCTCTCCCCATTTCTGAAGCCATCCTGTCCCATCAATGTCACAAGAGTCCTCCAGACGAGGGGAATATCAGATGCTCTGAAGTAGCTCCGTGCCCTTTAAGTGCAGCTGGTACTAAGGAACAGGGATTTGTAAGTAAAAAATCTGACCTTTCATTCATATCCATGTGTTCAAGAAAGGGTTTTAATAGGAATCTTTGAAAATCTTGTGCCAGAACAAGAATTTGAAGTAATGAGATTTTCATTTAATCTTCATTAGGATTCATTACACAGATGATAGATGATTCCTTATGCAGATAATCTAATTAGTTGATGTTCATAACTCTCCAGTAGTAAGTCCTTAAGTTAAATAATTTTCCTAAGTTTGTTTAGTCACAATTGGTTGCTGCAGGAGGTGTCACTGTGTTGATGTAGTTTGTGTTTTTAGTTTTCTTTCTGCACCTGCCAGACTTGCCTTGGTTGCAGAGAATAATTCAGTCCCCAAGATTATTATCCCTTATCTCTCTCATTGCAATAATTGCAATAACAAAATATCAATTTTAGTCTTTTACTAAGACACTGGCTTTCCAGGTCTATGATATCAAGGAGCTAGACAGCATGTATGGTTCCATTTTAAGTTACCTTTGCCCCTTGTTGTGCTGGTTGGCTGACACAGCAATTACCTTGTTCCTCTGTCCTGGTCATTTGGGTGAAGAAATGGGTAGTCAAGCACCACTTGGATACAGATGTTTGAAAGTTAATTTGGGGCTGATAATCCTCACTACAAAATTCTTTGTACATAGACTGTTCTGATAGAATTTAAAGAGCAGAGACTCCTTCCTGAGTTTCATATACATTGGAAATGTCACTCTCTCTTGTTGCTTCTTAGTTCATGAGGGAGTCACATCTAGAGTTGTGCTGCCTCAGCTGTAAGAAGGGGGCTAAAGAGCTGAAATTGTAACTGAAGCCCACGGTGATCCATTTTTCATTGCTAAAAATGAAGGCCTATAAATTATGGAAAATATTGTCTGACCTGANTCCTCACCTGTAAGAAGGGGACTAAAGAGATGAAATTGTAACTGAAGGCCTATAAAATATGGAAAATATTGTCTGACCTGACAATGCAATGCTATTTGAGAAATAGAAAATATGCTGGGTAATATATGCAAACACTTCTGTCATAAAGCCTCATGTGGTTTCACACCCAATTCTGTGTGACCACCTTTGGTTACCATAGCAATTCTCTCTTAATTAGAAACTCACCCTCTGCTCATGGCCTGTTTGTGCTCGAGCATGAAATTCTACTTTGCTCATTACCATTTTATTTATTTGTTTATATATTGGCTGTGACTTACTGTGTCAAACAACTTCTTGATGCAGCATGACACTTTCTTTGACTCAGACATTGACTGGACTTGTAAAATTCTTCAGTTCATCTGTGAGCCTCTTTCAGTCTGCTTATAAAGGGCAGGCAACATTGAGATAGAAGGCAGTGTTGAAGGAGTTAATTCAGCTCTTAAAAAGCAGAAGGAAATTGGGCTAGAGGCATGTATCTTTAATTATAATTTTAGCCTTAGTAATTGTTCCTGAGTCAGTTCTACAGCATTATTACTGTAAGAAAAACAGCCTATTTTAAAATATAATGTCACACTACAATTGCTGAAGGTAAAGAGAGATTACCCAGCAGTCAAAAGCTTAACTGTCTACTAAGGAGAGCAGTCAGCATATATACAGGCAAGTTTGCCAACATTGCCAGTATAAAACAAATGACTCGTTATATGGTATCTCTGTTGTGCTTGGATTCTGTGAGTCATCTCTTGATTCACTGAAATAGCAAAAGATGAGTAAGAGAGTCAAATTATAGGGAGAAAAGTCCCTGAGCTGCACAATGTCCAACAATATTATAGAGAAGAATGATTATACAACTTCTCTGGGCCCTTTATTGGTTCTGAATTTCATATTGGCTCCCACCTGCTGTTGGATTTTTCCTACAGGGAGGAGATTTAGAAAAAACTCACAAATAACCAAGATCAGTCTTCAGCACAGACCTTAACAGTCTGTCTTCTGATTATCCTTCTCTGTTAAATTTGTATTCATCTGTAACTGCAGAACTTTATCACATGTAACAATGTGAAACCATATAGAACATATATATAATGAAGGGGATAAAAGCAGTTCTCTATTACAACCATATTAAGCTGGAATAGTATTTTGCATCATGAATTATCACCTCACTGCATGTTTTGCTTGACAGGAATATAATATTCCATTGAGATGTAACTGAGCCGGAATGTGAGTGAGTGAATTTTAAGCATTTGAATAATATATGAGAAGGTGAAAGAGGCAGGGGGAAGCATGGCTAATTTTTTTAGTTTCTTAGGTTGTCTTCAGTGTATAGCATCCTCCAATTGCCATGCAGATTTTTTTCACTGAGAGGGGTAAAAAAAACATGGGATAAATTTGACTATAGCTGTCATCAGGGACAGTTTGAAAAATCCTAATTGTGACATTCAGAAAAAGAAATAGCAACAGTGTCCCACAGAGAGGTGTTGAACATGAGAATCCTCCAGCTGTGCAAGGGCCGACCACAAATAGATTCAGTTCTAAAGCAGCACAAAGCTATACTATAGAGATATATTCTTAAGGCTGAATCTTTTCCTTGAGACTCATTCTTTTTAAATTATTTAAAGTATGGGGATCATCAATAAAATATCAAATAAGTTAGCTGCTCAGGAAGAGAATTAATGCATAAATGGTAATGCTAAGGTTGTAGTTTTATAGTATTCCGTTCAAGACAAGCCAATGTGAAAAGTAATTTTTAAAAATAACAATTAATAATTTACCTTTGATTTGGATTGTAAAATCTTTGTCTGTTAGTGTTTCAACTGTTTGCTGTTACATAACTGTTCCCCATGGTCTATGAAAATCAAGTTCAGTCTGAGGTTAAACTGTACCTTGTCAAAGCAGGGATGTGACCCTCTATGAACGACTTGGGTGGCTCCATTTGTTTTCCTGCTTTGTAAATCTTTTGACTCTGTGTACATGCCTGTGTAGGATGAGGACAGCAGATGTGAGAGAAAGGTCAGGGATGCTGTGAAGTCTGTGAGCCATTCCTTTTGCTTCCATGAAATTTAGATGCCTCTTCAGTGCAGATGCATAAAAACATTCCTCTCTGAGCATCAATGTTTATTTTAAGCAAAGTATAAACTGAAAAAGAAAATAAAAATCAGGTAGCACACATACCAAATGACATCCAAATGCAATACTGACTCATTGTCAGTATATTATTCAACTGATGAGAATGTTCCTGCACATACAGAACTATTTTCTACATCCATATCAAAGAACTGAATAGCTAAAACAACACTGGAATACTGAAAGCAGTTAGGTAACTCTGTGTGTGTGTGTATTCTTATTTTCAGATAAGAATGAAGAGTTTATAATGTTCTAAATTAAAGAAAATAAATGTAATTGATTCTTTTTATACTTAGGGAGTTAGGATATGGATTGTCCCAGGTTACAAAGGGAGTCAGTGATACCCTGGAGTGTCCCTACATGGCCCAGTACAATATAGCAGGCAAGAGTTCTGAGTTTGATCCCTAAAGCAGTACAGCTCAGGGACATCCTGTCACAGCTCCTTTGCCTCTAGTGATAGAACATTTCTCCTCTGAGTCAAATCTGCCATCAGTTCCCTCATGTAGAAATGGAAGGTATGAATTCTATAGACTCCTTCATTCTTCTTTTCCTCCTGAAGAAACCAGTTAAAAGTTCCTTGAGGCTCTGTGTTTGTTTGTATAATATCTCTCATATGCCTTACCTGCCTTTGCTAAAATAGTTGGGGGGTGACAGAAGTGTTTTACACTTTCCTATAAATGCCTGTTGTGGAAATGGATGGTGGGAGGCAAGCCTGTCTTTTTAAATGAATTTTTCTTTTCATACCTGCAGGATGCAATTTTAGTAAATCAAAGTTTTGCCTATGCACTAGAGAACAGCGAAAAAAAATGCCTTTTTGTGGCTGTACATCTTCTGTTAGATTTTAATAAAGCAAATGGTACTGGGTTAGACATTATAACAAATGGTAATCCTTTGAACAGCTCGGGTTACTAGTTTCTATTAGCTATTGTCAAGGGATAAACAGTGATAATTTTCCCATTAAAGGTGAATTAGCTGAGGCTGGAATGGAGTACACAGTACTTTAAGATCAATGCCACCACAGATTAACTGTACCATATATTGACAGACGTTGAGAAGGACTCACAGTAGTTGCTTTCTCCAGATGTGCCATGTTGTGCTGACAAGTACAGAGGAAACTATCCATGGGCTCAGCTTCCCTATAGGATAACTCCCATGAAAAAAATGCCAGAGAAAATTTGTCTAAGGCATAGCTGGAGGTGACTGGCTGCTGTGGCTCTTTCTTTCTGAGTTCTCTTTGTTTCCTGTTTGTTATCTTCCTGTTGTCTGTAGGTTTGTCTGTAGCTTTGCAAGGATTTTCAATTAAAGAAACAAGGAGAGGATAAAAGAAAAAAGAAGACCAAAAAAACCCCCATGCAATTGATTACCTTTATTCTGGTGTCAAAAGGTTTCCCTGAGTGAAAAATTTATTTCCATGTTCCCATGTGTGTTTCAGACTTTTGCTTTTTCTGCCAAATACAGGTACCAGTGGATAATTTTGTATCTGGATATTGTCTGATGCTTTTCTCTCTCTGCTGTCCGGTTTGTACTGACCTTACTTGTATTTTTCTCTACTTTAGACCTGCACAATACACAGCTTGGAAGGCAATTTGTCTGGCCTGCTCTCTGGCTGAGCAGTAGAGCATACTTGCTGTCTAGCAGCTTGCAAGTCATCTCAAGGATAGCTGTTCTGGAAGGAAAAAGAAAAGGCTCCTTTGAAAACAAAGCTGTTATCAAACAAATGTTTGCTTGGTGCTGTCTTTCTGTGCTAGTGCAAGAAAAGTGCAAACATGTGCTGATGCATGGACAGCAAATAGGAGAGAAGCTGCCATGGGCTGCAGTGGGACACAGTTGGGGACATGTCTTGGAGGGAAGAGGGAAATGATATTGCATGGATAAATTGTAGGAAGAGTTGGCATGTAGCCCAAAGTTAAGAAAATAAGGACATTCAAACCCCACCTCTTCAACAGTATGTTCATTGTAGACATATATGCCAGTGTTCCTTCTCTTATTCTTAAGGAGATGGTAGATATTGACATAGTGAAATTGGAAATACAGTTGAGAGTGAGCTTGAACATTCCAGGAATGCTTAGTTGGAAATGGAAATGGGGGCCTGTGGAGAGCTACAGGTGCTGCTTTTGGAGTTCCCTTGTGCTCACATCAGAGGTCTCATAATAGTGGATCAGTAGAAGGATGGAAATAAAAGTAAACCTCTTTACTATTCTTCTTAGTAGCTAAGTTGTGCCTGAAAAAAAACCCAAACATCAAAACTTCCACTGGTGAAATCTGTGTCAATGTATTTCTCCTCCAGTAGGCAACTGATAGAAAGGATTTTCAAGGTATTTCCAAGGAAGTAAGAACACCTTGCTTTGTTCCATACATTCTGCACCACACAGAAGCAGACAGGAATTGTAAGAAAAAAGTAATTAAGGGAGAAAAGTTATTTATTCAGCACTAGCACAGTTCAGGCACTGAGGCCACTGGCATAAATAAATGAAAGCAATTTATATACATACATTGTGTGAGATTCCCATTTGTAAAGTGGGCTAATGTACTACAAAGGCTTCTTAGTGTGAAAGAAAGGCGTCAGAAGCAATTCTGAACCACATAAAGCTGACTGATTGTGTGTAATGCTCCCCCAAAAAGAGCCATATGAGTAAACTAAGAACAGTAAAAGGCATTGTAAAAAATATTAAAGCAGCATGCTAACAAAAAACCTTCTGTGTGCTTAGTCCAATATTTACAAAAGGGCAAATGAACCAGAATTACATTAAAAGTAAAGCTGTGTGACTTCTGTCTCCTCTTTACTTCTCAGAGAAGTAATCTTCCTAATTTAAGATACATAAAACCCCTCCTATAAACTTATGTTGTTAATTCAGATATTATTCAGACAGTGCCTTATACCCTAAAGCATTCATAAACTGTATGAAGCAAAATGGACTTTCCTTCAGCATGAGAAATGGATGCTTTTCCCTAAGAACTACATAAAAATAAAATAAGAATGTTCCATTCATTTTTTTATCTATTCTTGTACTCCCCAGGTCACCTTACAACTGCAATTAACACTGTACTAGCTGTTGACAGAAATGTAAGAAATTATTATGGTATTGGTGAAAAGCACACATAATGGTTTTTGCTTAAGAGTCTTAAAATTTTTACCTTAATTAAAAGGTATTTTTTTGCTTTCCATACCAAACAAATGGCGTGCTTTGTTTTGAGTCAAATTTTCAGCAAATAAAATAGATACATTCAACAGCAGCTAGGTAAATTCTGTAAGATTCAAAAATAAAACTTTATGTTGTACAACTACCAAATAGATATATCCTAGGAAAAAAAAAAAAAGGCTTAAGACATTTAGTTTTTAATGTATTATAAAACATAAATCAGAAAAATTGTCTGATATGTAAGATTTTGCAATAATTTCAAAACTCTAGCTTCATGTCAATAAAGCCTCAATCTATAATTAAATTTCAGTAAAGCAACATAATGTGTATATTAATATTTTAATACAGTAAGTGCTTGGAGAGACAAAGGAATGTAATTAGGGTGGGCAAAGATACAGAGATACTAAACTTACAGGCCAGATCTTAGCTTCCCTTGGGGTCCTGATTTTGTAGCCCATTAAGCACATTCTTAAGGTCTTTTCCTATGGAGGAAGGTACTTAAACTCAATCTGAACTTTAAGTAAGTTTTGTGGTTTCTTCAACACAGTTCCTAGTCCAGAATTTAGAGTAATTTCAGTATGGGATTATCTGTCTGGTGAAGTAACTGATCTTCTTTCAGGCAGTAGGAGGGGACCTAATGAGGCAGGTGCACTTCAACCCACACAGCAATGCAGTCACCTCCAATTTGATTTTGCACTGAGTAGAGTGGGATTTGACCATGGTTGAAATTAAATCATCTACCAAGGCAAGATAAGATGGCAAATTTTATGGTCTTTGTACTGTCAGGAAAACTGGAAGTAGCAGTAGGAGCCACAGTGAAGAAGCCACAACCCTGCCACTTATATTTATGTTACAACTTGAGGTACAAACTCAGAAAATGTCACTGTTGAGTAACTCAAAAGAGAGCTCTAGGGCCATTTGGGACAAGAGGAACACATTGTAATTATGGCTGGTTTGCATAAAAAATGAGAAAAAATGAACTGTAGAATTCAATCAGTCTGTTGTGTAAAACTAAAATTGCCTTGAGCAGAAAAAAACCCTAACTAGAATAACTTCTACATTAGGGAGCTTAAGCTATAATTTAGCAGAGTTAAAATTCATGTAATCTTATTGTCCACTATAAAGTACTGGAATTAATACAGTTTGAGAAAATAAAAAGTTAATCAATATTGCACCTATGAAAATTAATAGTTTTCTCACAAATAAGACCAGCCAAAAGCAGCACATACATCTTAATCAGGGAACACAAAAGCAGGAGCTATGGGGGGAACCTGGAGTGGTTGTCTAGGAAACAACAACAAAAAAACCAGTCCATGAACACTGCTGCTAACAAGCATCAAGGTTCACACAGACACTGCAACTCCACAAGGGTCAGATTCTGAGAATTAGAATCTCTTCTGAGGATAACCACATAACAAAGTTTTTGAGATGTTGCATAATTTAGACAAAGAGATGTGATTTGACAAAAAAAAAAAATAAAGGTGCAACATTTTAGCCTGAGCCAGTCAACACACCTTGCATACAAATTTTGCATTTTTTATGATTGGCTGATTCTTCCCAAACCATCTTTGCATCCACAGGTAAATAAACACCAATGAGTCTGACACTGGCATATTTACTGGAGGTGTTAAATCTGTGCACAGCCCTTGTATGACAATATTGAGAGCTGGCACATAGTATTGTATCTTCCCAGTTGTAACAAGTTGTTGGGTGAGGTGCTGGCAAATTGTGATTAAAATGAATACTTTTGCTTGTGTATTTGTTTAACTTCATGCAAATTTTACCTTTCTGTAGATTAATCTGGAATGTCAGACTGTGACACATCATATCCCTTTATGTCAAATGCCCTGGGGTTTTTACTCCAATCAATTATTGGTTTTACTTTTGAAAGGCAAATGGAAAGTTCATGAACAAAAATTGAATCAGCAATTTATCGTTACCATCCTGGATATCTGCGATGGCCAGGAGTCAGCATTAAAGGATTCATTTTGTAAATTGCTTGGTCAAACAAGAAAAAAGCACAGTGAGGATTACCTTCCCCCCTTGTCTAATTTGCAGCAGGATGGTATTGTAGAAAGTGGAGAAATTGCAAGTGTTATTGATTGCAGCATTTTTCCTATCATTTCCTTTGACAGGTATTTTGGATCAAGGATATTGGTGCCTGAAAAGAGTCTTTTGACTGCAGTCAAGAAACAGTTACCTGTGTGAAATTACGGACACAGTGAGTGGTCATCTTTCTGAACAGCAAGCTCGTGTGCTATCTCCATGGCACAGGAGGAAAGGCCATTATGATAAGGATGATCAGAAATGCCAGCTTCTCTGATGCATTTTCTGTCATTCTTCTGAATTTCATCTCTGCTTGGCTGCTTGTTGACCACCCCAGCCTCGTGGAGATGCGTACAAAGCAGGACTGAAATGTGAATACAGCAATGGCAATGCAGATCATAGAATCATAGAATAGTTTGGGTTGGAAGGGACCTTAAAGATCATCGAGTTCCATAGGCAGGGACACCTCCCACTAGATCAGGCTGCTCAGTCCCATGTCCAGCCTGGTCTTGAACACCTCCAGAGAGGGGGCATCCACAACCTCTCTGGGCAACCTGTTCCAGTGTTTCACCACCCTCACTGGAAAGAATTTCTTTTTTATGTTGAGTCTAAATCTACCCCCTTCCAATTTACATCCATTGTTTCTGGTCCTCCCATCGGCTATGTTATTAAAAAGTCCTTCCCCTGCCTTTCTGTAGGACCCCCTCAGGTACTGCTAAGTTACAGTGAGATCAGTCTGTCACTCCTGTAGCTGGCTAGAAAACACAGGGATGGTGATTTGAGAGTTCTCAGCGACTTCAGAGGAGCTCTGAAGTATTTCTGCCTGGCCGCAGGTGGCATTTTGGAAACATCTGGGCGAGTTCCACTGCAGACCTGCTCTCTGCTGGCAGCCTGGTCCTCCCTCGGGTGTCTTAGAGAGGCTTGCGTGCCCTTCTCCTGCTCTTTTTTCAGCCAAAATCAAAGTTTCAGGCTTTGTCAACAAAGTTTCCTCTCTGCATAAAGCATCTGCCACCTTCTTGGCAGCGGAGGGATTTCTTCTTCTGAAAAAGGTCACCTCAGCTCCCAGCCACCACTGCTGGCTGCCGATCAGAGTTGCTGTGGAAACTTTTTTCTAGTTATCAATCTAAAATCTTCCCCTACTTTATTGCCCTTCTTTAGCAACCTTCGCCAAATTCAAACCCGAGTGGTCCCGTTTCTCCTTCCGCCGGCAGCAGGTGCGGCCTCTCCCCCGTCTCCCTCCGCCCACTCGCGGTGACCACAAAGGGCGGCGGGGCCGGAGTTGCTCCCCTATAAATTGAGCTGTTGGGGAGTGGGCAGCTCCTGAAGAAGCTGGAAACTGGCGTCTGTAATGTAAGTACCTCCACCAAAAATGGCTTAAAGCAGATTCCGAGCCTTTTTCCTCAAGGTGGTCCAGGGGAGCGCCCGCCATTTCCTTCCCAAACGACCTAGCGTCACCCCGCCACTGCCCGCGTTTTTCCCCACTAATGGCTGGGCCTGTGCGGAGATCTCCCGGTTTCTCTCACAAGCCGGTGTTCCCCGGCGGCCACAAGTCCCACATCACCCGGCCGGCTTCTAGAACAGTCTGCAGGTGGCGCTGGGGCTCAGCCCGGCTTTTGAGGCCTCAGCGGGGCTTTTGAGGCCTCAGCGCGGCTTTGAGGCCTCAGCGCGCCTTTGAGGCCTCAGCGGGGCTTTGAGGCCTCAACGCGGCACCGCGGCCGCTCTGCCCCGAAGGACATGAATATCAATTAATTTTTCAAAATGGAGCTTTTAGCCCTGACTCTTGGGTTGCCCTGGAGTGACCCTGCCGTGGGATATAAAGCCGTTGAGGGGAGCGATAGTGCCGAGTGCGTGGCCTGGCCCGGGCCGGGCCCGGTGTGTGTGGAGCAGCCCGCCCCGCCTGCTCTGGGGCTTGAGGACAAATCATAGACTCATAGAACGGTTTGGGTTGGAATGGACCTTACAGATCATCTAGTTCCAACACCCCTGCCATGGGCAGAGAGATCCAGCCCAGATTTATTCTGGTTAACAAATAAGAAGGAAGTTTAGCCACATTTTGAACCCTCAGCTGGGGGGTGGGAAGCACCGCGGGGCTCTTGGCTGCTAAACCCTTCTCAGCATTTCCCTCACAGCTGCCTCGCTGGTTTTCATACTCCTCTGCAAACTAAACGAGGGAGGAACTTGTCGATTAATAGAGGAGGAGGTGTGAAAAAATGAATTTTTGAGATTTTCGCTAGTATTTACGCGGTTTGCAACACTTGTCACTGAGGGAAATAGTGTAGTTACTCATAAAAGACAAAACCCTGTGAAAAATCCTGTGACTTTTAATGTGAAAATTGGAGAAGCAGAAGGTTCTGGAGGAAACCTGCAGCTTTCTCACCACAGGAAGATCAGAGAAGGGACTCTTTGTGCTTGAGGTGAGGTCTCTGCTTTTGCTGTGGCTCATTTACAAAGGGTTTGCATCTTTTTATACAACTCCGTAGCAAAATAATGGAATGAACTTCACAATCACTTTATGAAACTAATTTAGACTCATTTCTCAATGTGTATTTGCTCTATTCATGTAAAAGCCTGGAAACAATCCAAACCTCGTGGCTCTTTAAGCTGGAAATCTTTGTCCTTCCTCTTTCTATCCAGCTCATGTTATAGACTCGATGTTCGTTTGAAGGAATTAGTTTCTCCCCTGATACTTTACTTCATCAGCACTCACCCTCCAAATGAATCTCAAAGGAAGTTTGCAACCATGTATCTGAAGTTTCCAGGCCTCAGCAAGTACTTGATTTGAGGTATGAGACATGATTCACTCCCTTATAATTTTTCATACAAGTTTAGGTAACAGCTTGTAATAATTTTTCAGACAATTGTATCTACCTGCTTGCAAGCTACCAACCGTAAGTGGTTTCATTTAGTTGTATACTAGTTGTTTTCACAGAATAAAGACAAACATATCAATAACTTTCTGGTATGGCAGGCAGGATGTCAGTAAGAGTATGGTCTTTATGTTTCAGTTCCATTTATATGATAAAGATCAGCATTAGTAAAGAAGGCCACCAACACCATGGATAAAAAGAAATTCATTGGCAGGGGAAGGAACAGAATTTTTGAATTCTAATTCCTGATCCTTCACTCTTACCACTAAGCAGTGTTGTCATTGAGATGTCAAAAATAGAGTGCATTGTTTTTCTGAAAGTCTGATGGTGTATTTTAACATTCTGTATTGCATTATATTATGGAAGATGTTGGCAAAGCAGAATTTCTTAAAGGGGTGACAACCTATCACACAGAACTGGCATTATTTACAGTGTCAGTGACTCAGTGGACTGATGATACTGTTACTTGTTGCAAGTTATACATGGGAAACCAGGTCTCTACCTTGCCAGTCATGCACAAGGAACGTACCATCTGACAATAAAAATTATGTAAGCTCATAATTTTTTATGCAGCCATTTTGACTCCCATTGTCTTTTTTTTTTTTGTATACTTGTTTGTCTATTGAGACAAATGAAACATGCATCTGATGCAGGTAAATGTACGCCTGGTCTGTATATTTCTGTAGGAGAAATATTGTGAGAAGTCTGACCCTGACCTCTCATCATGAAGGGATTTGGACAGTTTTTGCCTTTGAAAAAGGAGTGCTGAATTCTTCTGAATGTGAAGTGAATGAAAAATAATCTCTGTTAAGACTATGAGGAGTTAATTAGTTCTCAGAACATGTCATAGAACAGATTTCTGCAGAATCTGCAGTAAAATAGCCTAGAATGTCTTTCATAGCTTGCTGATTTATGAGGGTCTGTAGCATAGTAGCTGTGGAGCAAGTAGATCCCATGTGGTTCAGATTCCTGCTGTCTGGTAATACTGGAGATTTAAAAAATAGTCACATCACACGAGAACAAAGAAGAGCCCCCCATTCCTAGGCTAATGAGTGAGTGGCAAACTGTAAACTGCAAGATAACTGGGGCTGTTTCAGTTAAGAAGTGTGCTGAGCATCTGGAAAAGTCAACGAGGGAGATAGACCTCCCAGAAAACTAAACATTACATTAAAAAAAGATAAAGTGTACATTGGTACTGGTCTCTGTTGCTTTTAGATGTGGGAGGTTAATTCATCCATTATTATTTAGGGAGCAGAGACAGGCTCAGGCCATATTTTCTCATTGAATATTGATGGCAGGAATTTGGGCACATTGATTGTGTTTTGGATCATTATGGCCGTGCCTCTTGCAAAGTGTAGGTGTTTGCATTTCTGACTTTCACAGAGCTAAGAGGGCTTGGAAAAAATAGTCTCCGTGTTAGCTTGGGTTGGATGTGTGCGTGTATGGCTTTCTTTAGCAGAACCAGGGATCTTTGCCAAGCTCTTAGATAATGAATGAGCTTGATGAAGGTAGAGGATGTAAAGGTTACATAGAGGGAGGAAGGTCGTGCATGTTTTTTTTGAAGGTTCACTGTAGGGAAGTTCAGGAATTCAAGCATTAATCATTGGGTTCTGCAGGTATTTGTCACAGGCAATTATTAGATACATCAGTGCTCCCTTTGAAGTCCCGTGTCCTCTCTCCTCCTTCACAGTAACTCAGAAAGGGATGTTTTTTGTATTCCTAGTGCTCCTGTGTGAAGATAAAGGCTGTGCCCTTCCTATAAATACCATGAAAAGGCTAATTTTCCCCTCTGTTTTTTCTTCTATGCTGTAAAATTAGAGGCATTGGGGTGAGTTCTCTGTAGAAGACACAGTTCTATTCTTTATTTCTACACTTTCTATACATAGAAAATACACTTCTCTGTGAGCTTGGGGGGGTTTCTTTAGCGTTTGTGAAAATGAACTTTCATTTTCTTTTCCTTGTGAGAGGACCTGGTTTGTTCCTTTGGATGCAGTAGGAATGAAGGACAGCAGTAAAACAATTGTAAAACATCTAGAAACAGGCATCATAGCCTCTTGATGGATGTTTCCAGAAAAAAAGCATCTTCTTGAGTCAATGGCACCGTTTGGGATCATTGCCCAGGCTCCAGATTTGTATTATTTCATACTTTCACAGTGACTTTCCAGATAGTTCTCAAGTTCCCAAAGATGAATTTTAAAAAGAATGGGCATAAATAGAAGCAGATCTGTTGTCCTTTGTCTTTTGCTATCAGAAAAGAAAGGTACAAATAGACCATGGAGAACAGGAGTTGTGTAATTTTTTTAGCTTTTACAGATGTTTATTCTTACTGATGAAATCTTTGGACTTAAGACATTTAATTTTTGCTGTGGTTGATTATAGTAGAGATTTGATTATTCTTCATCTTCACTGCCTCTTTTGTAGACATTTGATATGTAATTTCTGCAGTGCTGTGTTGCTTTGGACTTCTCTTAAACTAGGAACATTTTCCAAGCTTTTTCTAGAATAGCTAATGCTGGTTTAATTCTCACACTGTTTGGTAGTGGCTACTTTGTGTAGATAGATTATTTGATCATAAAGTTACTTATCAGAAATACATACTGTTTCTAATTGAAGAAGTTCAGGTCTTTAGAGGCTAGGTTTGGTTTGGTTTTGAAGATGTGTACACACTTCCAAATGTTATGTTTTCTAAACTATGAACTGTACAGGGTAGCAGGCCTGTCATTAGCTCTGTTTGCTTGTTTTTCAACAACAAATAGCAAACTAAATATTACAGTGGAAACAACAAACTGTGCAAAGGGAAAATGTGATGCAAACTCTGGCTTCTGGGGAGGTATAAGGAGAAAGGGAAGGGGAAAAAAAATTCCAGATTTCCCTATTGCACATTTAATCCCCTTGTCTCTTCGAATGCTTTGTAGAATGTAAATCTTTTTTACTTCATATTGCTTTGCCTTTCCAGCTGCCTTGATTTTTATGACACATGCTGGATTCAAATTAAGCGTAAGCTTTGTGATTTTTCCAATCTTTATTTCATATTTGCATATAAACAGCAAGTGTACTATCCCAAAAGGAATGCAAATATTGCATTATGTCATAATTAGCAATAATACATTTAAGAAAAAAGGAAAACTATTTAGAATTTGCTATAAAACCTTTTATTTTAACAGCTATTTATCATTATAGATACTAATTCAAAGTTGTAGTGAGCTGAATGGTGTTTCTGGAGCTTGCTTACTAGGGATGAAAAGAAGTAAGTCTTTATTTTGTCATAACCTCCTTTTGTGATAAAATAGACTGTCTTGCTTTGTGTTCACTAAGATACCCAATTGGATTTGCTTATTCATGTGTGTAGCAGTTACATTGTAGAATGTCTTCATCCATGTTATGGATCCATTAGTAACAACAAAATGTTGGTATTGTTAATACTACAAGACAAACTGTCTCATAGTTCCTATTGTTTTCAGGACAACATAGTGTTAAGGACACTCTTTATACATTTGCTGTTTACACTATTTCCATGTTCTCTAAGTGCTTTACAAGTTTATGTAAGTCTTACTTGGGTTTTCTTGGTTTTAAAGAATCTCATCCTAAATAAATTTCATGTTCTCTTACAACTTCGTTTCAAGATGAAGCAGCAAAAATTAAGTGTCTTCCTCAAGGAAGTTGTTTTCAATTAAAAAAAAGTTAGAGAAGAGTTACTTTTTGATGGCATCTCAGGGTTTGTTAGCTGTGCAGAAATCGGAGTCAGTCTGGTTTTCCTAGGGGATTGTTTCATCTCCATACCTTTCCAGACTTCTTGCTGCTTGTGACAGACTTTTAGACTTCGCATCTTGTAACATTTTGGTGGCAGC
Organism: Turnix velox; assembly: GCA_013400935.1. NCBI lineage: Eukaryota > Metazoa > Chordata > Aves > Charadriiformes > Turnicidae > Turnix > Turnix velox. The sequence continues at coordinate 87,254 of VZTY01020753.1, forward strand.
ATGTACTGGGAAAACATTCTTGAATGATACATCTATTCTGTCTGGCTTCAGAACATGGTGAATATGCTGAATAAATCTGATTGTGGAGATCCACCACCTGGGGATAATGAAACCCTGCCGTGAGGAAGAGACTGTAACACTCTGTTTCTTGTATTTTTTCTGTCCATTCCTTGGGAGTTCTGTTGTTGATCATAGCACCAATAGTAGTGACAATGCACAGAGGATTTTGTTGGGTGACTATGCAGTGGTGTCCCTGTAGTCTTTGCTTTCCATTTGTACCATTGGCAGTTGTGTTAGGATTTGAGTGGGAGAATTTTGTGCTGTGCTGCTGTTCCCTTGTGTTTTTCTTAAGCATCTGCATGCAGTCCTCCTTTGCTTCATGAATTTTTATGGGGAAAATGGCCTCACCGTTCATTAAATCTCAAGCTGTTGTATTTTTCTAGAGATGACGTTTGACATGTAGCAAGGTGTGTATAACAACTATGTGAGCTCTTCCTCAGTGTGAGAAACAACCTGATCTAGTTCAGGATATCCCTGCTTACAGGGGGGTTGGACTAGATGGCTTTTGAAGGTCCCTTCTATGAAGAGGGAGAGAACCATTCTGTCCTGATCATCACATTGCCTGCAGACTTCACATTGACATTTTTCTCCTTTGAGGTGGAAAGGGACCACCTGCATCAGTTAATTCGATGAGAAGTTTTGACTGCTGCAGATGGAGGAACAGGATTTGACCTAGGAGTACATGTGTGAAAGGTGATGCACTCTGCTGCCTGCTCTTTGGCAAAACTGCTTTGCCATATGATACACATTTATCCAGTCACTCTTGATAAGTCTTACAGCAAGTGACCTAGAAGATTTTTTTTTTTGTTTGTTTCTATTCCTCTTATAATCAGGCAAGCAGAAACATTTGCTTTGATCAGTCATATTTCTATTTTCTTCTTTCTTTACCCCCAGGTACCAGCTTTTATCGTTTCCCACAGCTCCCTGCATACAAACACTATAAACAAGTAGTAAAAGTGTCTGAGTCATCAGATATAGTTCCTGGGGGAGTCCTGCAGGAGAGAAGTAGATCCTGATTTTTGCTGTTGTTGCTGTGCTTATGTTAAGAATCCCATGACACTGATCTGCTACTAATTTATAAGAAAAAAATTCATAACCAGATAAAGAAGTTCAGGGAAAAAAAATCAGGGTATTTGTAACCTTCTGGTGGATCTTAAGTGCCTGCTAAACAACAGGTTCATATATAGCAGTAACTCTTTCCCATTGGGTTTTAAAGCAAAAGTAGGGAATAACTGCTGCCATTAAAAACAACTAAATTTGCATATTTATTACATTATGCCAATGAAGAGTAGGACTGTGAATAAACTAATGTTATAACTGACAAGGGATGTTTTCTGGCTGGTGTCTTATGTAGAATCTTATTGCTGTGACAGTTGCTGGTTTAATGCCTTCCCAAATGCTGCATTTTCAAATAGCTTATTCCAGGGAAGCATCCTCAAAGAATTCCCTGCAGATCTGATAGCTCCACTATAACTCCATTTCTGTACAATGTTTTTGTGTTAGAAAATGGTAACCACAGTCATACACAGATGAAATACAGAAATATTCAACAAAAGGTCTAAAATGTGTGTATAGTACTCTTCCTCCAATCTGTTACTTGCTAAGATGCAAGTAGAAAGAGAGTTGCTGAAGAGTGCAACAATTGAAGCAATTTGTTAGTGCACTAAACAAGTTAGTTTGGCCACCTTAAATTATGTCTTGTATAATTGTTATGACAAATAATATAATTTATTTTGATTTTAGTGTGAAATAAGCCCAGAGAAATTGTGTAAGACTCACAATAGCTGATATTGGTGAGATAATATCAAAACAGAGCCTTGCAGTATTATTCTAGCATCACTTTTCCAGAATCCGAAGTACTAAAAATTACCAGGGACATTTAGTAACTTAGGTGTGATCACAAGTCATCCTTAAATTGGATTAGAAGTGAAGTTCCAGGTGAATGTGTCCAGTTGCATCCCTTAGGCTTCTCTTTTTTCCATAAGGAATTCTGCTAGCACAGGATTCTGACAGTTCTTTAGTGTAGAAAGGAGAAAGCAATTGTGAGGGCAGTGATTAGATTCATCCTAGTGGATGGCTCTGAGAATTACTGCAAGTCATTCTCTGTTCAGATGAAAACCCCAGTGTCTGGAGATGGACATTTGAAAGAAAGTGTACATATTTTTGAGACATAGAAGTCTTGATGCCAGCCTTTGCTTTCACTCACAGATCCATTTTGTTCTCTCCCTCCCTTGTAATGTAAAAATTACCAATATTAAAGAATTTCTTATACTGTAGGACTTAAGCAAGCTGCAATCAACAGATGAAATAAGCTGCAGTTTATTCCATTCATTCCTTTCCCTTTGCTTTGTAGTGCAATGTAGTTACTGACTGTTTTAAAAGGCCTTATTCTGACTGGGCAGCTCTCCCAGGACTTAGAGTTGCTTTTCAAGGATGGAGCAGGCACTGTGTTAGGCTTAGTTTTTTTCATGGTGTGTCACATTGTCAGTTACTGCTGAGACTTTTCCCAAAGATTCCTGCTTTGGCTGAGAGTACATTGGCACAAAAATAAATGCATCAGGCTGCAAATTTTTACCTCTACAATTGTGGTGAAAAATATGTTTTCATAAATAGGAATAAAACTTGTACAATTCCTCTGTATGATGGTGGTGTACTCTGCAGTCGAGAAATGGCAATGCTTCCTGTTGCTTTTAAAATCTATGCCTCATTTTGACTGTGGGTTTCAGTCTTTTGAACAAATGCTTTTGTTCCAAACTCAATCATCCACATCTCTACTTGTATTATACCACCTGGAAAGGAAGGAAAATGGAAAGTTTACTGAAAATTGCTATCTACTGAAGCAGAATTACCAGAGCTACTTTTCATGAGAGAAATGTTGAAAACATCTTTGTAAAGATTTTTACAATTTGTAGCTCATCAACAAGTTTAATCAATACTAGAGTGGAGGCTTTCAGCAAAGGTCATTTGGCATGTGATAGCTGGTAGAGATGACTCTGGTGCAGCCTGTGCCAGATGGCAATGTAAGAGGCTTCCTATGCCTTAAAGCAGACACTGGTATGTTTCAAAAAAACCCCACGTGTTGAGGAGAATTACAAAAAGGGGGTTTTCTGTGTGCATACATTTTCAAAAGAAATCTGCTTTGCTGCTGGGACTGAGCATGTTCTGTGTTGTGTGACAGTAATCAAGAGGAACAGTGGTCAGTGTCACACTTAATCCAACTAGATGATGTGTTATCTACTGACTTCAGCTGTGGAGCACTGTGGAAGGGCAAGGCCTTCAGCAGAAGATGGAATGGTTGGTTATCTATGGTGTAGCTTGTATCTCAAAGCAGTATTTTGCTTTCGAGCTCTTAAATGGTATCATACAGCAGAAAGTGGAAAAGGTGCTGCTGAGAGTGAAGTCACAAACATGATGAGTGCAGCTCTGTAGTCTGAAGCACAGATCATGGGGAGTTTCTCTTTGTTAACACAGCTTGATTTATGTGGATAGAAGAGGGGGAGTTCTAATTATGCATTTACTGAATGTGACATGTTATAAAATCATTGACAGCTAATTAAAAACTTCCAAACTTGCTCAGCATTCAAAGAGCTTTTGTAATCAAATACAAATTCCAAATCTATGCCTTTGTATCTTAACTTATGTAGCTTCTGCTTCCAGTGACCTTTAATGAAAAGATAAGAAAATGTGTAACTTCTGGACCAAACTCTAGCCAAGAGTGTATCCTGAACTACTCTTGGCTAATTATAATGCTGAATTGCACACCCCTTTGTGAATAATGAGCATGCTAATCAGATAACCTTCCAAAATGTTTCTAACATGAGCTTTGATGNTCACTAAGCTGACATATATTCATAAGTATATAAAAAGGATATTGATATCTTTCAAAAAGGATATATAGAAAGGATGGAAAAGATTTTTAGAAAAATATATAAAAGCATTTGTATCCCCACTAGGAAGCTGATATAATTTATTGATGTTGAAAGAACGAAGTTGAAATCTTGTCAAGGGGCTTTGTTTGGGATGTGGCAGAGACATCCTGGAGAACACTTAACCTGGAATAACATGGGAAACAAAATCATATCGTATGGTTGTTCTGACTGAAGCATAAGATAAGAAAATGTGTGACTTCTGGACCAAACTCTAGCCAAGAGTGTATCCTGAACTACTCTTGGCTAATTATAATGCTGAAATGCACACCCCTTTGTGAATAATGAGCATGCTAATCAGATAACCTTCCAAAATGTTTCTAACATGAGCTTTGATGTGCATGTGTGGTGAGTGAGAAGAGAAGGCTCAGGGGGGACCTCGTAGTAGCTTATCAGTACCTGAAAGGGGCCTACAGAAAAACTGGAGTAGGACTTTGTAATAGGGTACAGGACAGCAGGACTAGGAGCAATAGATGCAAATTGGAAGGGGGTAGAAATAGACTGAAAGAAATTCTTTACTGTGAGAGTGGTGAGACATGGGAACAAGTTGCCCAGAGAGGTTGTGGATGCCCCCTCAATCCCTGGAGGAGTTTAAGGCCAGGTTGGATGAGGCACTGAGCAACCTGGTGTAGTGGGAGGTGTCCCTGCCCATGATGGGGGGTGTTGGAACTAGATGATGTTTAAGGTCTCTTCCAACCCAAACCATTCTGTGATTATTAACCAGTCAGCTGTTGTATTGTACTGTAAATATGGTGTGTTTGGGATTGTGTGCCTCTGTCAGTTTTTGCCCAGTGCCCAATTCTGTGTGACTGAAATAAAAAGCCACATCTCACTTATCTGAAGGGACATGGTATTACTCTGTGTGCCAAACATGGCAAATGACTTACTCAGCAATTTGTCCAAAGAATATTATGAAATGTGTTCAGTAAAATATTCACGTAGCATTTGATGCACCTTGGTTCAGAGTGGCAATGTCCTCATTTACAAGTAGAGTAAGGAAATAAAATTACTCCCACATGTTTTGGCTGATGCTAAACATTAGGTATTAAATTTCCCCAGTACCTTTGCTGCTTTTACACCACACTTAGTGAAATTTAATGTCCAGGAGCAGAGATGGTGACAGGCTGACATTTCTGAATAAGAACACCGCCAAACAGTTTGATACCAGGTCAAGTAATCAAATTAGGATATTTCAGAGGATTACTAAGATTTTAATTTCTTCTTCCTTTGATGTCACTTAGAAAGTGGCTAACAATTCCAGCACATCAAAATGTTTTTGAATAATGTTTCTGAAGGCTTTTAGAGTCTTAATTTGAGTGAAACTTGGTTCTGCTTTGCACAGGCTGTGAGACTGTTCAAACTCACAAGGCTTTTTTGCTAAAAAGCTTTCTTTGATAAATGGTTATTTTTATCAAGACTTCTAAGTGCATTAAAATGCATTAGTCACATGTCTTGTTCAGCACTCCTTGCTGAAATATTGGCTACTCAGACTGAGGTGATAAAAAGGTGCAATGCACTCAGATGCTTAGCAGTACATTACCTGCTGTCATGGCACCAGTTTTCAGTGAGAATTCAGTCAAGAAAAGTTCAGTCACTGAAAAAAAATCTACCACTATATTCTTTTTTCTTTATTAAGCTTCTGAATGTGGAGAGCTGAACAGACAATTCCCCTGCTTATTTCTGGGCATGGGTGTTAATTTGAAAGAATTTTATTGAATCTGTGTTGACACCATCAGCATCTGAATTCATGAGAACTGTCTGAAAACTCAGCTTTTCCTCTGCCCTCTGTGATGTGTAAGAAACCCTGTGCACAGTTGGAGGCCCTGTACAATTTCTGCTTGAAAAACACTGGACATAATTTACTTTTCTGGTAACATTAAAATAATGAACCAAAGATGAGCATAAATGTTGAAGAAAATGTTGCCTTGAGTTCCCCAGCTGAGAAATAAATGGTACTGATGGATGTGCTCTGTATTTTTATTGTGCTAAACATTTCAAATGTTTTTTATCTTTTACCTTGACTGTTCCAGCTAACTGAGAGTCTTCACAATGAAGCTTTTTTTTTCCCCTTGCCTAACAAAAGCTGAATTTTTTTTAAGATGATGAGTGGTTGTCATTTGTTTGTGCAAACTCTTATAGCCTTATAATGTGTTGTGCTAGTCAGTATTTCCCTACATAAAACCACAGATGGGCTGATTGGTCAGTGCAGAATAATAAAGATGTAATTGGCATTCATCCATGCAGGCAAAATAATAATTTTTAAAAGCCTCAATTTTCAAATTTATTTTTTTTACTAATGGCATTTAAAATATTAAGTGTTTAAAGTAATTTCTACAAATACAATGCTCTTTGTACCATATGCAGAAACTTCTTGCAATGGACTATTTCTTCATCTTGCCATTAGCATTGATACAAAGAGGAAAAAGAGAAAAACATCTGAGGAAAGAGCTATAAAACAGTGTCTCAAGACACTCCACAAACTGCTATGTGAGAGCTAAGTAAATTGCAGCAATTAATCTTCCACTTGTTAGATCTGTATAAAGAACTTTAGAAGAAAATAACAAACTCTTCTCTGAATCCATAAGGCTGTAAGTTCAGGAGGTAGGAAAGAAACTCTCATTGGTGAAGTGTTACAGGTTTGTGTGTAACACTTGCACAACTCTGCTTTTGCTCACAGGAGTGCAATCTGACGTGTCTTTGGTAGGTTTCAGGGTAAGAAGGGAATTATTTATCTTAAAACACATTAAATAACAGATTAATTAAAATGAAAAACTGTTCATATTTGTCAAATCATTCCCTTTATTATTTTTGAATAAACAGTAATATTTACCAGTTAGTCTGTGGTGTGTTAGAAGGAGATAATGAGTATATACTGACACCCCTAATGTGAGTGAGCTGTGGCATGTTGTCTTTACTATCAGGCAGAAAAATTTTTGAGTGCTGCCATCAAGTATCCATTTGATCACTGTTTCATTAACACACCTTACTTAAGATGTCACTCATTCAGCTTTAATGGGAGGAATCATTAAATATCTTTCGTGTAGTGGTAGTTGAAATGGTGAGAAGCCACCTGTGTGGGAAGGTCAGTCAGCATTTACACTGTAGCTGGGATGCAGGTTTGCACTGAGTGGCTGCTTAAAGCTCTATTTTTGCTCATCTTTGAAGCAAAAAGTGAAGATGGCTTGTGAAGAATGGAAAATAAAAAAGTTATCAGTAGTAATGTAAAGGATAATCTCACTGGGAGAAATGTGGAATCTTTCCATTGTAAACAGGCAGTTCTATAGCAAAGAAATACTTGGCTTGAATACTCCTGCTAAGGGAGCTAAATAATTTCAATATTTGGCTAGTAACTTTACTTAAATGAATGAGGTCAACCTCTGTCCTGCACACTGCAGCCCTGCCTGACTGAGACTGGATGGTAGAACTGGAGTCTGAACCTCCAACAGCAATAGTCTGCCTGGACTATTTTGTCTGGTTTCCAGCCAACTGCAGTTTTTCTGCTGAGGCTCTGTCAGGCTCTGCCCCAGTTTCAGAACAATATCTTCACTATGTTTCACTCCCCAAGGGCAGTATCTGCACCAGATTTAATTAAAACTGGGAATGCTAATCAGCAGGTCTTCCTGTAACTGTGAGATTTCTAAGACCTTAACTGTAGTCAGTGTCCCAAAGTTAAGTAGCTTTTGCCGGCTCACGTTGTGGGAACTGTTGAAATGCTGCTCCTGGATTAGAGATGCTGAGGTCTGCAGTGCCAGCCCTCCTTTCAGCTCAAACTTCTCAATAAAGGCGAGTTCATCTTGGGACAGAGTGTCTTCACATTCCTCAGTGTAAGAGTTGTGTAATTGAATTCTGTAACAAACACCCTTCCTTATATCTGCAAAACAAAGAGTAACAGCAAGGCTTTATATTGATGAATTTATGTAAGATAAAAAGGCCCTGGAATAATTAAATAAATGCCTTTCTTTGCTGTGTAGTATGGCAGATACCTGTGTCAAGGTCCTGAGACCCTAATTGGGCACAGTGCCCTAACCAGGGATATCTACTGCCTTTATGGTCTCTACTTCTGGATTATCTTCTCCAAGTGTGCATTACAGGAGGAAGCAGAAGCACAGTCAAATGCTGGGGGGCAGTAGGTAAATGTCCTGAAGCACAGCAGTTGCATTTAACAGTTGAAGTCAACAAGGGGAAGCTGCTTTAAAGAAAGAAGAGAGGAGTGAGGAAGAGGGAATCGAGGTGGAAAGAGTAAGGAGCAAATGTAAATGCTTAAATTTGTATTGCTGTGGTGTCATCTGAGAGCGTGGAAATTTCAGGGGTTATATTTTACTTCCACAGGAAGTTTTGTGTTTATATTTAATTTCTAAGAACCCAAGGGCAAAGCAAAGCAATTAAAATGTTGAAGACTTAAAAATAAACTTCATGAGCCTCAAGTAAAATACCTTTAGCTGATTAGTGGTACAATGCATCTTTAATGAGAAATAAATTAGGATTCCATTATTTCTTAGCAGGCTAAGGAGAGGCATGAGATATCTGCATCGATAATACAGGGCTTAGAAATAATCTAACATTATGAGCTCCTTTTCTAGAAAAAAAAAAAAGGAAAATTTTGTGGCCTAATGCACAGACAAGAAAAGCAGTAGATTTGTAAAAGTCCTTTTACTCAAAGCTTATTATGAGGTGAATTTTAACACAGTCCCATCACTCTTTTGATCTGTTTAAACTCATCCCTTTGCTACATATACATGATTCTCTGTTTTTGTCAAATTGTTTGTCTGCAAGTCTGAATTCAATGCAAACTAATTTATATAAGATGTGCAGACTGTAAAGTTTAGAATTAATTTTGTATGGCCCACATTCTGTCTCTTGTTTTTATCCACAGCAAACAAAATTCTGTTAAAACTAGTTTTGAGAAGTCCACTTCAAAAATATTTTGTTTCAGTTACCCTGTTGTGTTGATGAAAGGAATAAAGAAAGTCCTTTGATTGAGAAGACTGGCAGCATTTGTGTTTTAAAATCAATTGAATTTTAAATATGTATTTATTGTCTGGGTTAAATTGCTACAAAGTGGAAAGGAAAGCTGTTTTCTAAACAATAATAGGTCTGTTTCACTTTCAAACTGGGTCACAGTAAGAGATAACGTTCGCTGTTCTTTTTCTCTTTTTTCTTTGCTTCCTTGAAAAAGTGTTTGGTCTATAGTGCTGAAGATTTCTTCCCTATACAGGAAGGAATCTCATTGACCAGGCTGGAACCAGCTAAAGTAATAGAAGGGCGCTCTATCTCCTTCTCACGTTCTGACAGACCAAGAGAAGGGAAAAAATAGAAGGGCATGACTTCAGATTCTGTAAAAGAAGATTCATTGCTGGCTGTGTGCCTGGGGGGGGGAGTGTGCTGCAATAACCATGTTCTTCTGTGATAATATTACCTTTGTCTCACATGTGCCCAAATCCAAATCACAGGTTTCTCACATTATTCAGAAAAATTCTGGGCAGGCAGGCTGCAAGGATGAGATACCTTCCTGTGTTTATGTGGCTTTTAAAATATGGAAATGTGTGAGAAGGATTTGAATGTACATAGATAACACCATTTGCAGTTCATTTTAAAAGGCCACATTGTAATTTTTAACAATGCTGAACCTTTTTAAACAATGTTCAGCTAAGTCAGGGGATATATATTTAGAAGATGGATGTTTCAATTGCTGGCTATCCAAAAATGACATAATACCACTATAATTTTAAATAGGATGAGGCTTTAATGGGTCTCTCCTAGAGGGGGAAAAAAAAAAGCTGTTTATTAGTAGAATTGTACTAAACTACCTACATTTGAAAAAGTGCTAATGGAGGAAGTTACTTCTAGAGAAACAAATGAAAATGTCAATTAAAAAGAAAGTAATGCTCTCAAGTGTTTGGGCTTTTGTTTCTCTTCTTGAGAGAAGTGCTTGGTATGTTCTCTATATTGCTTGAGAAACTTGTGGCTTGTCTCTTTTCAGCAAGTTCTGTGGGTTGTCCCACTCCCCTAACCCTCTCCCCATATGAATCTGCTGCATGACAATTGGATTTCATTTGGAGTGGAGGCTGATTGAATAGTCTGGTCTAATTCTTTGTTTCTCACACCTTGTATTTTTCCAGTTTCTCTTTTACAGACTGTCTTCCTGTGAAAATGTGTGCAAAAGCTTAGTGTCTGCATTTATTAGCTTTCAATTACCTGATCTTCAGGTGACTAAGTAAGAAACAGTTAATAAAACCCTTTTATATTGAGGAGAATGGGTGCAGAGTACTTGTAAGACCATGCTTCTTAGTAAGAGGTGATAATTTTGATTGCTGAAGCAGACAGTTCAAGACCAACTCAGTGTAAGTCTGCTCTTAGTAGTGTGACACCAGCAGCAGTGAAATACATTTAGACCTGGTGGTTGTGGACACATCTGCTTTCCTTGGAGCTGAAGCTGTGGAGCCATGGCTTGGGCCTTACGTGGCCATAAAGGATTTCTTGTTTCAGTGCTCTGTTTCAGTGTATGTCTCCTACCTGGATAAGAAATTTGTCCCTCATGAGATGATTATGGCGAATGGGACTGGTGTGCTTGCAGCCCAAATCATAGAATCATAAAATGGTTTGGGTTGGAAAGGACCTTAAAGATCATCTAGTTCCAACCTCCCTGCCGTGGAGACACCTCCCACTAGACCAGGTTGCTCAGTGATT
>VZTY01020753.1:98144-108414 GCA_013400935.1 Turnix velox
GCGGCATCCACAACCTCTCTGGGCAACCCGTTCTGGTGTCTCACCATCCTCGCTGTAAAGAACTTCTTAAATCCAGCCTAAGTCCTCCCCTCTTCCAATTTGCACCATTACTCCTAGTCCTGCCATCCTGTACCCTATTAAAAAGTTCTACCCCAGCCTTTCTGTCAGGTATTTCCAAGTCACTGTGAGATTCCCCCTGAGCCTTCTCTTCTTCAGGCTGAACAGCCCCAACTCCTTCAGCCTGTCCTCATACTGAGACCAGTAGAGGTGGGATGTCACACACGTCAGTGAAGAGTGGGAATGGAAAGACATTCCTGTAACTGCTGAGTGGAAATTCCCTCTTTACAATTCCCTCTTTACAATTCCCTCAAGCAGAGCCACACAGCGATGTGCTGCCTCTTTGTCATGCGGTAATAGGCACCAGCAGAGGCTGTTTGGCCGGGAAACTTCTGCTAACTGATGTCTTTGTAAACGTTTCTCTTGCTTTAAAAGCCATTGCTGATCTCCAGCAGCAGCTTAGTGACAGCATTAAGGAGAGCAGCTTATTCACAGCCTCACCATTAGCTGTGACATGTGCTGGGCTACACAATCACATGGAGAGACAGAAGGACAGTGCATTTTTAAACAGTGAAATGTTTAGTTTTCAATGTTTTGTCTATTTGCTTGTTAGATTTCTCTCTATTTGTTCTCCTAACAGCTACTTGAAGATGATGTGTGGGACACATCCTTAGTGCTGTGCTGCACTAAGGACGCAGTCATTCAACAGCAAACACGGCTGCAGTGAGGGGTGGCAGAAGAGACTTTGACTTCTGCCACTGCCCACTCCCATCATAAAATGTCATTAATTTTCAATAAAATATCGAGCATTCATTTTCAGTCAGTAATTGCCACAGGCTGAATCCTCTACTCCTACAAAAGAGTGCCTGTGCTGCAACTTGCAAGATGAGCTCCCGGAAGCAAATGAAGTGAAGGCGAGTAGCACACAAACAGTGAAAGACTGTTTTTGTGAAGAAATTTTGAATTTATTCTTAAATTTGTTGCTTACACTTTAACTGGCAAACTGAGATTGATGTCTAAGACAAGTTTTAGTAATTTGCCTCCTGTTCAAAGGTCTCCACCTCAGATTGTACTTAATTATTTGGTTTCCTTCACAGGTTGCCTTGATGTTATAATATGAATTTTCCACATTTACTAAGTCATTAGGGGTTATCTCAGCCTTTTAGCTGCTTGCAGGAAACCAAAATTAATTGCAGTCACTTGATTTTTTTTTTTTTCCCCTCTCTGCCCAACCTCCTGACTCCACAGAACTCCACGAGGCCACGCTTCTTCAGCAGCAGTTTGAACTTCAGTGACATCTTACTTTAAAGTCAGTCATATCCTGACAGCAAGTTACAATTATCAGCCTTGCTGGAAATACAAAAATAACATCCTCAGCATCAAAAGATGTTTTCTTAAATGGTAATTAGTGTCTCCATGGGTGGATTGTTTCATAAGTTAACATAATGGGAATTATTTTTCTTTACATAAACAAGATGAGGTGCTGTGATTGCCAGGACCTCTGCCATTTTAAATTAGTAAAGGCGTCAGTATTAATTCTAAATTACATAATTATGCTAAGAAGAGTGATCAAAAATGTTGTTATTTATGCTGGAAAAAAAAGGAAGTTCATATTTGATGTTTTTACCTCTTTGCTTCATGCTGCAATGGAGAGAAACCCTTCCCATGGTTGTACTATATGAGGAAAGAAACTGGGTGGAAGTTGTGAGCTCTCCTTCAAAATAAGGAATAATGTGCATTACCAGGGAAATAAAATGCAAGATGGTGGGAAAACAAATACATCAAGGTTTGAGACATCTCTATTGATGATTCTTGTCACTGTTAAAGTTGATAGTTGGACTTGATGAGCTGAAAGATCCCTTCCAACCAAAGCAATTCTATGGTTCTATGTCAGGGAGTACAGAGTGTGCTCACTGAGCTCACACTTGTCAAAGTGAAGGAATGGCAAAGTGAACCAATATCCCAGTGCTGAACACTCCCCTTCCTTCTGGGGCTGAGGCAAGGGCTCCAAAACATCTGAGTACCACACACATTTGCTCACTGCAGCTCTCCTCCAGTCTGCCAGGATGTCATCCACTCCACACACCAACACTTTAGCACACACTTTCTTTGTCTCTGACCTGTTTATTTCCAAAAGACATCTTTTCAATGTTTCAAATAAAAAAAACCCTCTGTTTTTCCTTCTTTGTATCACATTTGTCATCAAATCTCTAACAACATACCCTGGTTTTACTACTTTCCCAGCTGCTGCAGTAGCACATGGGAAGTAGCACGGGAGGTGGGACAGAACTTGAGATCAAACCTGCCTAACATGGAGCCAAACAACAAGGCTTTATCTCCCAAAATCCTCTACAGGACAAGGCATTCGATAAAAATAAGCAGCTCAGCCTTACTTTCTTTAAAAACTGCAATCTGAAGTAAAAGGTAGTGATGTTTTTATACATGTAATTAACACAGTATTCTCACAGATAAAGGAAGGGGGTATAAGAAAACAGTTTATTTTTATATTGAACTTCAGCTTTAATACTCATGAGGTTGTCATGATGAAAGTGTAAAAGTTCTTATGTTGAAATGATACTTGAAAAAAGGAGAAAAAAATATTCGTATATTAACATTTATTTTGTATATTAGTACATTGAATCTCTGAAAGTAAAATTTTTAGAACACCTTGTACCACATTCATGAAAAGACATTTTCCAGAGTTGTGCTTCAATCTCCCAAGTTTCATATACTCTGTGTAATGCACAGGTCTAAGTATCTAAGTCAAACTGTTCTCTCTGCAAAGAAGCATCATCTCACTCTTGAAATTGTAAATTAGCTGTGATTACTAAATAGATCCCAGCTACATAAGATCAAATTCTAAAAGCAGGCAGTAGCTTAGGAGAGATCAGAGTATGCAGGTTTTTAAAACTAGTATTTGAACTAATGGGAGCTTAACTTCCATTTGGGCAGGAAGGTTTGAAAGCAATTCAGTGTCAGATCTTACTTCTCATTTCCCAGATGCCCCCTTGAAAATGAGACTGTGAAAATGTTCAACTAACTGAAACCAGAATGAGAGTAAAAGCAAAATAACTTTATTTTGAATCAAACATTACCTGTGCTTAGAGCTTGCTGTGGGACCATGGAAAACATTTGGTCCTGTCCATCTGTCTCACAGGAAATGCTGCAGAGATGATTTTTAGAATCTCACAAGTCCCACAAATCAAGCTTGGAGGAGCCTCCTATGTAAATTGTTGCGAGTGAAACATAATGAAGCTGACTCTCAGCACAGCTTTTCATGTCTCTCTTGATATTTAAATACCTGTAATATCCTCCAGGGAACAATGTTGTAAGTTCATATACATAACAAGGGATGGAATGCATTAGTTCTCCAGACACTGTTGCTTCTGTTCTCCCCTCTTTGGGTGCTAAAGCTGCAACAACTCTATTTCTCGATATGGGATATAGTGTGTTTGACTAAATAATTAAAAAAATAGACACAGGTACATGTTAATATTTGGTATTTAACAGTAAACAAATCAGATATACTTGCTAAAGAAGACAGGTGAATTGCAACTCATATTTAAATCCTGTATTTTTAAAGATTTATTGCAGTGAAGAAAATACTTTTCTTATGATTTTCAACATGCAATATTGTACAATCTTACAGTAAGGCACTCTAAAACTGCATTTGAAAAATCAAACCTCCCCTGCTCTAAGAATCAACTTCTGGTAACTGTATATTCCCTACACAATATTCTCCCCTTCCAATTACTCCAACTGTTGAAACTGTAAGCAAGAATATATGCTGATTGAGTGATAGTTAAGTTTCAGAGGGAAAATAATTATTGCAGGTTCAGTTTCTGTTCTGACATCTACAGCAGGACTTTTCATTAGGTGAGACAGAAGTCCAAGCTGTGACTGCACACCAGGATGTGTCTGTTCTCCTGCTGCTGCTGGGCTTGAGGAGTTAAAAGTGTGGGAAATGGGGGAAAATACAGCCTATAGGTAACAAGATCTGGTCCACACACTGCAAAAGGACAGTGGGAGGCTGCAAGTTTCTGAGATTTGTTTATAGAGTAAAAAAATACCACATTTATATGGCCCAGAGTGTAGAAGAAACTAAGTTTTACTGATTTTAAAATAACCTCAAAAATAAAACGAAAGCAGAGTTCAAAGGTTACCTGGAAATTCCAGCTCTCACTCTTTGATGCACTTTGTCTCCAGTAAGAAAGCCTTACCTAGGAGCAAGGTAAAAATTCTCAGAGCAATTCTTTTCAGTGCCACATTAACGTTCTTCTTCCTATCTCTTGTACTTCTCATTTTCAAAAGGAGAAGAATCTCAACAACTTTCTTGTTATTTAGGAGGGTAACAAGCTGAGAGCTGTTCTGGGCTGTGGCACACAATAAGAAATATCTACCTTCACCTTGAGGAAACTTTTTGAAACTCTTTCTATTTGTCCAGTGGGAAACAAAACCAAAACAACATGAGTTGAAATAGCCTAATTCTGCTTAGGCAGCAGATCTAGGAGCTCTTGCTCTATCCCTCCACTGGTCAGGTCATTTAAACTGTAGTATCTGTGAACAATCTTCTCATCTGTCACAACAACCACTCTAAGCCCATGCTGGTCTTTTCCAAGCTGACATCCTATTGCTGATGAAACCACCATTTCCAGTCCTTTGTAGACTCCTCCAGCATTTCTGTGGTAATGTCCAGAAAACACAGCTTTAACTCCTGTTTAAAGTAAAAAAAAAAAAAAGAGTTGTAGTATGCAAGAGGCAGAGCTGGGGTGGTAAAAGCAGCTGTACTTCCCTGGGGAGTACATCAAATTTATTTTAATTCTGTAATGATTCACCAAATTAGAAGTAAACCATTTACCTATTTATTTTAAAATAAACAATTAGTAAATAGTAACAAAGAATTGCAACAGTAAGAACTAATAAATAGGAAAAAAAAAAGGCATTCTGCTCCCCTAGAGAAGAAGGAATACTTTACAGGAAGCTGATTAAAATTAGAAAAAAAATTTCAGTAACAGAAAACTGCCTAAAGGATGTCCAATGATGGGGAATCCACCACTTCCCTGGGGAGATTATTCCAGTGGCTGATTGTTCCTCATTGAGGAAAAAAAATTTAAAACATAAATGAGAATATAATTTGTAATCTTTTCTGAGAGACGTTGGAGGGGTTATCACACATGGAATAGAGCCAAGTACATCAAAGAAACCTAATAAGCAGAAGAGGTTGGAAGTTCTAATGAGGGGAAGAAAGATGAGAGCAGGCAAACAGAGAGGTTGACAACCTGCAAGAGGAGCCAGGCTCAGTAATGACACAAATTAACATTTATCTAGAATAGGCTACAAACAAGTCAGCCTTCTTCTGATTTCTCTGCATTTTTAATGACTTGAGGGAGTTCTGTTTCTTTCTTTTTTAAAATAGACTATTTATATTTTAGACATTATTGGTTTTTTATCACTTATTTGTATGGTTATTATTATTAATTAAACCTTTTTCAATCTTAAGATTAAATTTAAGACTGCATATTTTATTTTAAATACAAATATGGAATTAGCATAAGTAGCTAACTTTCCAGCCAGGTCTTGGGAATAATTTTTGGCATGCTCAGTCTAAGATCCTTCCATTTCAGACTTACACCTTTCTGAAGCTGCATCTGATACTATTTTATGCTGTGTTGAAACAGAAATTACTGGAATTTGCTTAAAATCAAGTGCAAAACATAAGAATGAAGTCTTTATTTTGATTTATGACACTATTAATTACAATTCACACATTTTCAAACCTACCTAAATGATTAAGGTATGATTTCTCTATGGAAATACACTAGACTGTGTACTCCTTAATCCTAAACTTCAATGGTTCTACATAAAGCAGCTGAAAAGAAATTAAATTAATACAGAGTGTCTCAGAAAACACGCCATACCTTCCCTGACAGCTGTGGCTTGTCAAAATAACTGGCTTTTTCATGAAACTTTCCTATTAGTTCACTCTGTTGGCTAAAAACCAGCTGTGCTACAATAGAAAAGTATTTCCTCTGTAGGTGCTGTGCTTTGCTGAACATAATTTCTGTTGATACAAGCTAAAAATCAAGGGTCTCCATACATGCCTGTTCCCAAGGACAGCAGGGAGAAGCTCTGCTCACATGGGGTGAAGTGCTGGCTGTTGAAGGAGCAGAAACAACAGATGTAAATTGGAAGGGGGTAGATTTAGACTTGACATAAGAAAGAAATTCTTTACAGTGAGGGTGGTGAAACACTGGACCAGGCTGCCCAGAGACATTGTGGATGCCCCTTCTCTGGAGGTGTTCAAGACCAGGCTGGACAAGCACTGAGCAGCCTGATCTAGAGCCTATGGCAGGGAGGTTGGAACTCGATGATCTTTAAGGTCCCTTCCAACCCAAACTATTCTATGAGTCTATGACAACCATGGAGGTGCTCTTCAGTGTCTCCTCTGTCCCATGCACCAGCAGCACCTTACTCACCACCTCAGGCTACATATACCCTTAAATATGCTGCACTGGGAGTTGTCTTTCAGCCCTTGTTTCTGTCTTTGGAGAATAAGGAGCAAGCCTGTGAGGACACACAGGGAAGGACACTGTGCTGACAACACTGAACTTCATTTGTTGTTTTTCATGCACTCAGTGAGCTGCCACTCCACACTTAATGCAAAAGGTAACCCATCTTCAGTCCTGTTCAAGTGTTATTTGTGAGGTACTCTAACCTTAAATGACATTTCAAGAAAAGAAAAGAGTAGAGGCAATTCCAAGGCAGAGAGCTGTGATTAGGGACACGCTATAAATTCACAAGGAAATTGTTATTTCTTTAGTCAGAAAAACCTTCCACCCTTTCTCGTGCCGTACTTAGAGCTTTTTCACAGTGACTGAATGAAAAGGGAGGAAGGTGAACCTTTCTACAGTTGGCTACATCCATCCTTTGCTTTTGTTGGGAGGGATTTGAAGACTGATAAGTATATAAACTAGACTCAAGAGTATAGTTAAAAATTGAGCAGCTTGGAAAGCAAAATATGAATTATTCTGCCATCTGCCTGGTGAAAGCTACATGGGCTTTCATATTTCCACTGATTTCTCAAATATCAAATGGTTCACAAGGTAGAAAAATGGAGAATGAAGTGACCTTGTCATGGAGCAGTGGTACATGGTCACCATCAGCTGATACTAGTTTATCACAGTATTAATTCTCTTTGCTCAGTCTAACTTGCTCATCTGCAGTAACCCATCAAAATTATTATTATTTTTTTATTCTTGGGAGGCACCCAGCAAGAATACCTCAAAAGGTGATGGTGGGATATAAAAGCTCTGTGATGTAATGGGCTCTTTGCAGAGATTCTGTACTTTCTAATATTGTTTTGAGTCCTTAAAAGTCATAATATATTTTCCAACAGATGCTACAGTCAATTAACAAGTGAACAGTAATTTCTAAACTGCCATATTGCAGCTTATTACAGTGGCTGCACCAGAGGTAATTCGAAAATACCAGCTTGCAGTGAGTGACTGGCATAAATTCAACAAGTTCTTTCCAGTATTTTCCAATTTTTCAGCAGGTAAGCAAAACTTTAGTCTATAAAGTTAGGAGAAAGCAAAAATTGTTAAACCATAATGTGGTGTAAGCCAACATGACAAACTTTTAGTAAGAGAAATAAGTGCTCTCTTGGCACTGGCAGTATCCATGTCGCTAAAGCAGCATCTTCTCTCCATACACAGAATTTAATCTTTGGAATTACAGGATGAACAGAAGGCCAAGACTTTGTGTCATCATACATGTAAACTGTACCCTGACATACACTTCTAGTGTTACTAGAAGGGCAGAGGATACAAAGCAATAAAGTAAAAAAATTCAAACATATACTCATCTGAAAGGACAAGGGAAGACTTTGAGGAACACATCCTAGACAGCAGACAGACCCAGATGAAAAGTTTGGCCCAGGATTTCTGCAGTGGTTTTTTCTTGTTAAGCAAATAATGTAACTTTGCCACAATTACACCAAGCACCTGGTAACTGCCTGCACTTGAGAAGGTATTTTGCTGTGGGACTGAAGCAGGAGTGATTTGTAAGCTGAGCACTATGACACCTGAGACCAGGGAGGATTTGATTTAAAACCTCTTTTATCTCCTGTTGGCTACAGAGGCAGATTCTGCTTGAACAAGCTGCTGTTTCTTGGTACTGCTCCTCCAAATCCCTCATTTTGCCTTATTTATATCATTCAGATTCTAATCGCTCCAGATGGGGCTGAAAGGTCCTTGTGGATCCAGTGGCTCAACATCAGCCTCTGCTACAATTTAATATCTGCCTTCAAATCATGGAATAGTTTGGGTAGGAAGGAGATAATCTATCATCTAGTTCCCTGCCAAGGTCAGGGACACCTCCCACTAGAAGGGGTTGCTCAAAGCCCTGTTCATATATTCCCTAGGGAAAATTTTACCTTCACTTAAGTTTTCAGGTTCTCTTAATGCAGAGCACCAGTATTAATTATTGTTGGGTTACAAGGTGCTACATTTTGAATAAAGAAGCAAAGAGGCTACTGCTGGGTAGCAGCAGAATTCTGATGTTTTTCTTCTACAGCACTTTCTTGTTCACCCAGTTGTACTCCACTCACTTTAGTTCATCAGCATAAGAAGGAAATCTGAACCAGTCGATGCAATAATACTAAGATGACATTGCACGCAATTTACTGTGCTCTTGCTTTTGATCTTAACATAAAAAGAAATCTGAGATATGTATGATCTCAAATTTATTCATTTCAGGTATTTTTCTCAAGTAATACTGTCAGTTGTAGCGACCCCTTCAGACCTTCCCTTTTGTTTTCCTAAAAGCTGTAGAACATTTTTTGTAGCCTGCTTTAAGATATCCTCAGGTCAGTTAAATGCATCCAGTTGTACACAGAAACATATAGTCCCTTCCCACTTAAAAAAAAAAAAAGCTATAAAAAATGTAAAAAACTCCATAGAGCAGTGATTCAGTTTTAATCCCTGGTTTCCAAAATAGCACCTGGGAAAAGCTCTGATATAAAAGCTGTATGAAAAACTAAAATACTAAAAAAACTACTAAAAAAACTACTGTGTAAATAAATGCCCAGAGGATGGCACCTTCACAAGCCTTCATTATTTCATTTTTATGAAATACATAATGATTTGAATTTAAATGTGTCAGGAGGTTTCACAGTATCCATTAACCAAAAAAAAAGCAGGATCCATTACTGCAAGACACTATTCATACCTGATGTATTATTCATTACAAGAGAAATAAAAGGATTAAAGCAGAATAAAGTAAAAAAAACAACCTGTGCAGCTAGTTAGTATTAAAAAACACAACTCCAAACCACACACGTGGCCTCCATGATTGTCACCATGTGATGTCAGACTGCAAACCAGTGCAGCAGTCACTGAGGATCTGCCAGGAAAAACAGCCCTGAACTGCTGGAAGAGGACTGGAAGCAGGGACTGTACTTGTATTATGAAATCACCCCAAACCAATGAGATTTGTGCCTGCTCCAACACCAAACATGAGTTTTTCCAATCAATCAATCTGCAAAAAAGATAGCCTCTTGGTAAAATTAGCTTTAAATACAGGAATTGATTCTGCCAACATGCAGTTTACCCTCATTTTCTGATCAAGCACAAAATGTCCTTTTTAGTTCTGATCTGACAAATCTGAATCTGAAAGACAAAATGATTTGCTGCTTCCAAAGATGTGATCACAACTCTCTTTACCAGCAGCATAATGCATTCCTACTAAAGAATGGCATATCTAGCCTAGTACAAATTATCTGACCCCAAAAGTGGCCTATTTAGCATAAATAATGACATAACAACAAAACCAGGGATTATTCAGGAGTCATCCTTACACTTACAGATGCCACTAAGACTATTCACAAGCTTGACCATGAAATTAATCATGGTGTGGTTTGGGGTGGAAGGGATCTTAAAGATCATACAGTTCCAATCCCCCTGCCATGGGCAGGGACACCTCCCACCAAACCAGGTTGCTCAGTGCCATGTCCAGCCTGGCTTTAAACACTTCCAGGGATTGAGGGGACATCCACAACCTCTCTGGGCAACCTGTTCCAGTGTCTCACCACTCTTACAGGGAAGAGCTTAAATTCAGCTTAATTCTCCCCTCTTCCAATTTGCATCCATTACTCCTAGTTCCTGCCATCCTGTTCCCTATTAAAAAGGTTCAGGGGGGACCTTATAGTAACTTA
>VZTY01020753.1:108467-129201 GCA_013400935.1 Turnix velox
TGTCCCTGCCTATGGCAGGGGGGTTGGAACTCGATGATCTTTAAGGTCCCTTCCAACCCAAACTATTCTATTCTATGATTCTATATTCTGTAATATGTGACTGGACTGAACTGTAATGTGATTTTTTTAAATTTTGTAATTTTTTCCCATATTTTCTACATGTTCTTTACCATTTTTTACATTATTATTTGAAATCCTATGGCTGGCTTCTTGTCCTTCTCCACTAAGGCAATATGCAGAGACATTTAGGATGCCAGAGCTCAGTGACAGCGCACATAGGACGCGTGTGCTCTCAAAAACTCTGGTTTAAAAAGTAAATCAAGTGTGCTTTTTGTTAGATCATTCAGAAAGCTCACACTGTGAAGCCATTGTCAGAAGCATCAAACATCTTCCCTCAGAGTGGCATTTCAATAACAATGTGAAGGAGAGACTTGCTTTTTACTGGCACGATTTTCTCTACCCAATTGTGAGTGTTGTCATAATCTCCAGCTCTGGCAGCCTGGTAGAGTTCAGCAGCTGATCAGAAAAGCCTCAGTGAAACACTGTACATTAATGAGATCTGGAGTGGTAGTACACATTAGTTTGCTGTGTGAAAGACTAGTTAAGAGAGGAAAGAAACCTCCAATGCAATAGTAAGTAATAGTAAGTAAGTAAGTACTTGAAGAGCTAGAGTCTAACATTTTGAGAAATTTGATGTTTCTAAGTTTAACTCAAAACTGAGTCTCGATTTCAAAGAAAATTCAGTTGCAAGGATTACAGAAACACAAACAGGGTAAAACCAGGATGGAAAATAAGGCACTTTTCTCTTAAAATATTAAAAATAATTCCATAAAGAAACATGCACTTGGGAAACATTTTCTCAATGTTTAATCAGATGATGCTGGCTGGAATTCAGACTTGTTTAAATTCTAGGAGTGTCTGATTCCTATTCCTATAATTACACTCACTCCCATGGCTTGCTTCCAAAACCTCCCTGAATTCAGCAGAAGCTGTTTTTCCAACTCTAGTTCCTACTGTACAAAAGCCATTCTGAGGCAGGGTTGCTGTGTCCAAGACACAACTGGCCAAGCTTCACTTGGAAATCAAACTGCTCAACCTAACACTATGGGCAGTGTAAAAATATAGGAAGAAAATTACCAATATAAAAATAAACCAAAGAAAAGCAAGCAGATTTTCCAAATTGGGAAGAGAATGCCTGGAATAATCAGCAGAGGCAATCAGTGGCAAGCTTTATTTAGCCTGAGCCTTCAATTAAATAAATGCTTTTCTCAGCAAAAGCAAATGTGACTGTAAGAGAATGAGAAGGCTAAATTAGTGCAATATTAATGACATAATAAATATGTAATGGGTACAGTACAGATCTTGCTTCACCTCCCAGGCACTCTGTAAAGCATTTTGGGGAAAAAAAGATCTCCCCAGAGCCACTTTGTTGTTGTTCAGAGCCACTTAAAAGTGGCCAATGGTTCTGATCATCACCTTTCAATTGATAATTAATAAACAATTATTTTGATACTGGCAGATATGGATCAATGTTCACTGGACTCCATTGACAGCTCCCAGGAGAGAGAACAGATGAAGTTCAGAGCAAACAAAAGGTGGCATTTCTCCACACAGCTGTGAAACAGGAAATGCCTTCCCACAGCCCACTGTGAAAAATCAACTGAAGAAATCCATGAAAGAATCACTAAACCACACTATATTGATAACACTAATATGGTACAGTAACTCCCTGAAAGAAAAATTGTTGGATATAGGAAAAGGAATTAGAAAAAATACCATTTACATTCTGCTTTCTTCTGCTCTTCCCAAGGGTCTGGCCAGGAGAAGTGGGAGACTGGGCTACAGGGACTGTCATTCTGGTGGAGCTACTCAGCTTTTATTTATTTATTAAATTTCCAATTTAATGAGAAAATTAGATTAAAAAAATAAAATTACGCTTATTTTAAAATGACTGCTTCACCTTCCAAACACCTCACTCACTCAAAGACTAAAGAAAGAGGAGATACTAGTAAAGTTAGTCCTATATAAATTTGTTCCTTAAACTTGAAGAGCTAGAGAAGAGCAGTGGAGGAGCCAAAATGGAAGCAAATAGAGAAGCAGAAATGAAATGATACTGAATGAAAAAACTAAATGTTATCAGCACTCTGGTAGCCTTTCAGAGTTTTCACAGGCAGAAAACCAAAGTAAGTAGTAAGCAGGCACAGGGAGATGAGTATGTGAGTACACCCCCACACAGGTATGGGTAGATAGGTGTTTTTTAAACAGCAATGTTTCTGGCAAATACAACCATTTAAGTCCAAGGATAAATTGATATTGAGCACTTCCTCTGGAGTACTGGGCACAAACAGGTATTTCTTTCTTCTTTTCAACTGCAGCATTCAGCTATTTCATGAAGTGCTGGAACTACGTAGTGGATTCAACACTAATTCAGCCTGTTCTCAGAACTACTCTGCTCTCCCAAATGTTCTTTCTGCTTCCCTACAAGAGTGCACACTAACCACAGGCATTCTCTGCTCTACCTTCTCCCTCTCTTGGGCAGGTGGTGTACATCATTTTCTCCAGGCTCACATTTAGTAGATTTGTAAAC
This sequence comes from Turnix velox, assembly GCA_013400935.1. Taxonomy (NCBI): domain Eukaryota; kingdom Metazoa; phylum Chordata; class Aves; order Charadriiformes; family Turnicidae; genus Turnix; species Turnix velox. Next base: position 111,055 of record VZTY01020753.1, read on the forward strand.
AAATTCTCTCTTGTGGAATTGAATTGATTTTACCTCATTACAGTCAGAGCACTCACATCACCCCATCTGCCAGGCAGGTGTTAGAGCAGCACACAAGATGTAACAGCATCAGTCACAGGGCTGTTAGCAACTCTTCAATGCTCAGACACTTTTCAGACCATGCTCTCCAAAGGACCCCAAGCATTTCACAGAATCACGGAATATCAGGGATTGGAAGGGACCTCAAGAGATCATCTGGTCCAATCCCCTGCCAGAGCAAGAACAATTTCCCACCAACACAGCACCAGCAGAAGGAAACAGTCCTACTGGAAGTGTCAGGGATTATCACCATCCATTTCACAGCCTCTTCAGTCAACCTTAAATGGCAACATTAAAGAAATATTTTGTGCAAGCCTTCAGAAGCTGTGTCACTCTGCTCTCTTCAAATGACTTGTGTGAACAGAAACAGAGCCAAATCATTACAGTGTGTAGCACCATAAGCATCTAAATAAAAATCTCCTATGGTAAACTTATATGAAAAGTCTCCCTTAAATTTGCTTTGTGGACTAAAGAAACTAGAGCTGCTGTATCTATATAAGAAGAGTTTTTATATAGGGCAACCCTGAACACAGCTATATAGAGCAGGATCTCATTCTCACCTACTTTTCCTATATAATCAGAGAAACAGGCACAGCCAGAGGGTAATTCCAGATCTCCTAATTAAATAAGCCTTTAGAGGTGGTGTCTGCAGGAGGTCACTCTGTACTTCAAGTTAATTTTTGTGAATGCCTCAGATGACCTTTCAGTGGTATTTCATTTCCTGGGTTTGCTACTGCCTCCATTTTAAAGTTTCTCATAGACCCAACAAACAGTCCTGGTTTACCACGTGCTCTAAGGATCACAGTGCAGCTTTTATCAATCAAAATTAAAACAAATTTCAAAACTTTCTCTTAGAACAAATATTACTCATTGTCATTCCAGACTATACTAAATAAATGTTTATTGCACTTGCTGCTGAATTTCTGAAAAAAAGTCTGTGTCTGTGTGTATCTAATACAAGATTATGTCATAATCTCTGGAGAATAATGTTAAAATCATTGATTGTAAATAGCAACACATAAGATAGCAAATTTGAGCACTCTACCTGTAGCAGGAATGCATGAAGTTGAAAGAAGCTGATCTAAATCACTAGAGTCTAAAGTATTTAAATCTAAATTATCCTAAATACTGACAAAGTGACACATAAGCAAGCACTGAGATTACCTCTTTGGTGTAGGGGCCCTGCCAAAAATCAAGGTCTCAGTGGCAGGAAGTAGAAAATATCACTCCCTTGTCAACTTTGATTACACAACAAAGAAAATAAAGAAGGATAGCATATGTTGTCTGGTAAATTTTAGAAATGACAGCTTTTAGCACTCCAGCCTTTAATTCTGTGCTCAAATATATTTCTGGATGTTCAGAATGCTGCTACTGCCTCCAGTACTACTTCTCATGTCATAACATTCCCAAGAGGAGAATGTAGGTATCACACTCTTTTAATGTGCAAAGATGTTACAATGGAAAAATATACTATTAATTAAGTGAAATTGTTATTTTTCTCTGTCTGTACAAATTATGTATTGCTTAACAACATCTGAAAAGTTGCTTTGAAGACTTAATTAAAAGAAGCTGGAGACTGCAGGGAATTTCATTCTACAGTGTATGTCTTATATCTAGTGGTTTTCTCTTAGACACGTGATCTCTAAGCTAAAAAGATCTACTCCTCACTCTGAAACACTCTTTTCTTAACTTTGATGGTAAAAAAACAGCTCTTAATTTAGGTTTTATTCACCAGAGTTCTTAAACAAGCTCAGACATTAGCTTAAATATTTTAGTTCATTAGGGACATTAAGAAACATCTATTGCTACATTATGGTAAGTAATGTAAGTAATTTCAGTATGTCAGTGATGTTTTTCAGGACAAAGTCCTCAAAAGATTGTCTACAGATAAGCAAAAATACTTACACTTCGCATAGCACAGAAAAAAACCCTTTAACATCCAAAGAAAATTATACTGGAATGAGATATGGAATAGTAGAAATACTTTTTCTTACATAAATTACTTGTTGAATTAAGCTATTTATGACTTGTTTATCAAAGACTTGCAGAGCAGATTTTTGGCTAGACCACTAACCAGGTTTATTATTTTCCCAACAAAACATTTACAGCAGTACCTTAAAACTCTTCCAAGCTGAACACATGTTCCATGTAGCAGAGTCGAGTGATTCCAGCAGATGTCACAGCTGAGAGTGACAGGTCAGCTCCCTGCCAGCTCACACACAGGTTTGCTCTGCATGTGGAGGAGGCAGAGCTTCCACAACTGAAGCTAAACTTTCTGAGTTTATACAAATTTGCTTTCAGAAATGTATCTTCACTTAAATTACAAACTGTTTGAAACTGATTTCCACTCTCACTGAAATCACATTTTCAAGGACAATGCTTGTTAGAATGCATTCAAAGTGAGGAAAAAAAAAAGGCTGTGAGGATTTCTCAGACGTGCAGCTTACAAGCATTGTTTAACTTAGCGTGGCACTAATACATATTTACAAGTGACAGATTTCCAATTTATAAATATTTATCATATGGACATGATTTTATCTTTAATTAGCCCAACTGTTAAGGACACTTCTAATGTGAGATGTGTAATTCAGTATTTAGTACCAGATGTAGCCTCTAAAGCTAGTCTTTTATCTCTGCTTGTAATGAGCGGATACTTACATCAAAAACATGATGCAGTATCTAAGTGATTAGAAAAGAATAACCACAGAAGATCTGAGCTCTGAATTGAAAACAATTTTCTGGAGTTACACACCTCATTTTGAAGCACCTACGCAATACTGCCATACTTCAATTAACTGATTAATTCCTGCATGCAACCATTTGAATTTATTTCTTCATGGAAAGACCTAAATTACTAGATTGTCCTTTCTTTCCTGTCTCTGTCTGACCTCTGTGCTGGACAACTCTCAAAAAAGTATAAATATGGAATCTTGGGTAGTTCCAGGTTTGATCCTGGGTTTCAACAACTGAAGTATAAAAACTCATTTAAAAACTCTGCATTGCACAACTGCTAAAACATGTAACATTCATGGGACTTTTTGTTATTAGACAGATCTTTGGAGTGGTTGGAAATACTGAATCAGAGAGTGCAGAAGGAAGAAAGGATCAGTGACAGGTCAGAAGAAGGAAAGGAGCAGCCTGGTGAAGCCATTAGAAAAGCAGACCTTTCTTTTCCCAGAACAAACAGTAACACCAAATTTCTAACTTAGGTGCTCTAAGGGGTTTGCCTCATTAAATTGCAACTCATAATTTAAAAATGAAAACCCAACACACCACAAAGGCAAAGTAGATAGGGATTTCCTTAGCAATATTCTGTGAACTGGGAGAAAACCAATTTCATGTCTAATGATATGCTGAAATTGATTATTCTTTGCATAGGAGATAGAAAATAAGTGGTGTCATTGAATAGATCTGTGCATCTATCCTGCCTGTTTGCAATCCACTGATAACGTTTTGTGGCCTCATGAAGACTCTTCTTCATTTGAATAACAAAATGGAAACAGAATTCACCCGTTACTAAGGAAACTCTGAGCCAACTTTTGATTCATCTAATTTTTCTCAGCAGTCTGAATTACACTGAACCACTTGCTCTCTGTAGTAATTCAATTAGCAAAATGTTTGATTATTGGATTGCCTTAGCTATTGACTCATTTACTTATAAGGCAGTGAGAAAGAAACCGATATTTTAACACATTACTAAAGTAACCAAATAACAAGTCGTTTTGGGAGGATTTTCCAAATGACAAACAACAAGAAATGATGGTGGAAAGGGACAAGAGGAATGCTGACACAGAAAGAAGTCTGGGAATTTCTTCTGCAGAGAAAGAAATTCCTGGATTTCCATCCTCTCTTCCTTTCCCTCAAATTTTGAAGCCGACTGGATACACACTAGGAGAATCAGTCTGAAACATCCCTCTGAGAAACATGATAATGAAACAATGCTAAATATTACAATGATAACATTTTGCCTTATCCCTTTTACCTCTTGATTAATTGTATTCCCAGAGGACTGCATTACCAAATTTTAGTAATTTGGATGTCAGAAAGCTCTAGAACTGTGCTGCTTTGGTTTCCACATTAATGCCTATTTACTGGGACATACTGCTGTGGCAACAAGAGGCTCTCTGAGAACCAGGCAATGGTTTTAGCCAAGAAGCAGTCATTTAACTGCTCAACTTTTCAACACCAGTAGGACAACAATTTTATTATATGGTATTCTCAGCGTGTCTCCTTGTGGGGGAAAAAAACCCCCAAGTAAGTCACCTGCAGAGCCCTCAGGGTGCTGGGAATTTTTGCCCCACTGATTTGAAACAGGAAATTAGGCTGGTATTGGATGAGTCCTGGCTTCACAGTTATACAGTAAAATTAGGAACAGTAGCATAAACAATTAGCATTGTTAAGTAACCCAAATGAAGTGCTCTCATACAGACAGAGAAAATGATGCTCTGATGCTGCCATGACAGGCTGGCAGGAAGTGCGGAGGGAACAGCACTCCCCGGGAAGATAAAGGCAATTAACAGGAAACAAAGGCAACAAGATGGAGAAGGAGCTGTTTCCTGTGTCTGTCTCCAAGGCATTCAAAGTGTCATCAAACAAAGCTGAGGGATTTGGCCCAATGCACTTGCTTAGCACATGCTCTGCCAGCCCTTATCCCAGAATGCCCGTGGATATGCAAAGGATTGATCTTAGCAGAGCAGGACTCTTTTAAACGCCAAGTAAATCTGGAGTGCATTTCACTCTTGGTTTAAAATTGGCTCAGTGTGGGAGAAAACAACCTCCAAGGTAATTCTGAATTCCATGTTTTATGTAAAACATAAATTCTATGATTTTTCTCCTTTGGTAATACCTGATCTTCCACTCCTCAGGCAGAAAAAAAACTCGGGTTGTCTTATCTACCACTACCTGCAAAACTGAATCTTTCTTATTTATTTTAAAGAAAGAGTTCTTCATTTTTAGGTTTTATGTTTCACTTGAACTTTTGAATTTTCTTTGGTACTCTTTACAGGTGATTACATGCAGTTGATATTTCTGACCTACAGGGAATGTTGGGGTTTACAAGCATCTAAAATTCTACAAGTATCTAAATTTAGATCTAAAATTGACAAGTATCTAAAATTCCTTGAAAACATTGAAAACAGTACCTTTTAAGTTAAATGTATTTTGTCAGGCAGCACAGCCATCAACAATGTGAAACTGAACTTCAAAAATAGAAAAATATGAGAAAATACCTGCTCTATGAAACTTTTCCATTATCTCTTCACGAACTGATTTGTCCAAGTTGAAATAATCGTGGTCTTCATCTGGGTTTTTCAGAAAGAGAGGGATGTGCTGAAATACTATTATATGCTTGCATTTGTGTTTTTCAGCCAGAGCCAGCTGCCCATTGAGCCACTCATCCTGGGCTTGCTTCAGCTCGGGGCATTTGGAAGAATCAAAGTATAACTGAGAATTCAGCACCAGAAAGAAAACACCCCCAACCCAGAAGCTGAAGTAGTCATCTCCCCAGTTCCTGCAGTAGTTATCTACTGTTTCTCTTGTGGGAGTATTGCCAATATCATGATTTCCACTGACAAATACCAGTGGGATGTCCTGGTCAGTGTTCTTCAGAACGTTCTTTAAATCTCTCTCTTGGTCCTTTCTCCATTGAGTTCCTAGAGAAAAAAACAAACACAATTTAGTGTTTATGCTGTCTTTTTCTACCCTCACTGTTTGCAGAACTATGTCTAGAAAGACAGTATTTTATATATCATATAATCATGACAATATGCAGACACCTAGAAATGCATCTTCACCAGACTCTTTTCTCTCCCTTACCAAGAAATGTCAGAAACTTCCCTAAAGAGAAGCTGTGGATGGGAACTCAGCTCTTGGTGACAGAGGTGCTATTGCTGTGCAAAGGCTGATTCCTTTCATGTCAGGGGGTGAAAAAATAAAGTAACCTCATATGGTGTAACATCTCTACAGAAGGGTAAAAAGCAGGTCAAACTCTGGTTTATATTATAGGGCTGTGCAAAGCAATTAAGTTTGGGGTTATTTTCACCATAAAAACTACTTTAATAGCAAAAACACAATCAGTGTCTTGGTGTGACTTGCTTATGAGTCTGCTTTACTAATGAGCATGGCATTAATTTCAAAGAAAGGTAATTGTGTGCTTTGCTAGTTTTTCCTGCACACCCAGAACAGTTACTCTTCTACCTGTCAGAAATTTATTTACAATCACTGAAAATAATCAGAAAGTATTTCTTAAAAAATTTATTATTTAATTCCAATGATGACAGAGGTTTCCATAAGTTTTCCAAAGAGTTATCTTAAACAAGAGGACACTGATGCGTATCCAGTGAATTAAACACTTACAAATTGCATTTTAACCTGCAATACATAACCTGTATCTAACACAGGCCCCTTTCACAAACAGCTGCATTTTTTTAACCAAGAAGTTGCAACTGAATTCTTATCAGAACTCAAAAATCAGATTTAGAACACACATTTCCATACAGGTCTATGCAAATCAATCATCAATATTTTAAAATTGAATTTTATGTCTGTATGCACATGTATAGATGATACAAAGAAATTAATTAGAAGGGCTTCTGCAATAGATTTTTTCTCCATGTTTCTTCAAAATAAATTTATGATCAATATGTTGACAAACACTGACCCTTAAAAACTATTACTAGCACAGAGTTCCAGGCATATTGCTGTCCATGGATGGGGTAGGGAATCCAGCTGAGAAAGCTGCTTTTCCTGCTCTCCCTACCTTACTATGCAAAGGGTTGGAAATTTCAAGCTATAAACAAGAAAAAAATAACCAGGGGAGGGGGGGAAAGGGAAGAGAAGAGGCTCTTTTAAGATCTATGTAAACACATTACACCATGTTAATCTCCATGCTATCACTTTGGGAAATCTAGCTAACAGTTTGGGAAGCATAAAGACATTTATGCATAAGTTACAGAAATAATTTGTAGAATTATGTATACCTCTTCCCAGTGGTGAAATTGAAGCTCTAGAGACTAACACTTAGATTAGATTTGTCGACATCAGGGCACTGGTTCCCTCATTTAATGCAATGTTATTTCTATAGCAACAGAGAGACATAGTCAGTGTTTTATTGCAGCAAACAGATTGCTCAAAATGGAAAACAAGATCTCTGCCCAAAGAGTCTAAGAAATCATACAAAGTAAAGATTATTTTAGGGCAATTGTATCTTGGCTTGACCTTTCCTTGGTAGAAGGTTAAAGCAACTTCAAGAGAAAAGAAGCCCATGGAAACGAAGCTGGGGAAAGGCACAATAATATCTCTGTGTGCTTTAGGTGCAGCAGGAAGAGAAAGGGCTGGGATGCACACCAATATGGAAGTGCTGTACCTACAGCAGCACACACTTGGTGCTACACTGAGCCCCACCACTCTGCAGTACCCCCCCCTTCATTTACAACTGAGATAAGTAACAGATAAAGAAGAGGAAATAAAGCAGTGATAAAGGAAGCCACTAGAAAACTACTGTAAACATCCCCTTTAAATCTCTACAAGGCACAGAGCTAGTTATAATGTTTAATTACACCAATTATGAAGAACATTACTATATGATGACACGTATTTCTTTAACTTAGAGGCTTGTTGGAGGTGACTAGGAATATAATACCAAGAGGCAATGTAAAAAAAAACGGTTTGAGAAGTGTCAGGGTAGATGTAACCAAAATTAATTTTGTTTCTGTTTATCCTGGCATCATGTGCAGTGACATTTTTAAATTGCAGGCTACAATAGTCTGTGTCTTTATGTTAGGTTCTGTAAATACAGTCTTGCCCTGAGATAAATGATTTCACAAATTAATAGCCCATAAATGGCAGTTTGGCTTTTACAAAAAAAAAATATGGAAGTGAGAAGTGTTGCTAGTGCAGCTGCTTATTTCCACAGCTTCCCAGTCCATCATGCTCAAAAGCAGAGTGATGTGAACAGCAGCATAAAGGTGCAATGTCAACGTGCATGGAGAATCTCTCATGCTTCTCTACTCTCAGGACAATTAGGGCAAATGAAATTTCACAGTTTGAAGGCTTTGAATGCTCCATTAAGTTTTACTGGAATCAGATAATTACTGTTAAATGTTTATTTATGCTTTCAAAGTGACATTTCTTGAAATAGATACTATGAGATACCTGACAAACAATGTTCTACTTACTCCAATTCTTAGATGTTACACACTGGAAAAGAAAATACCCAAGAATTCTTCTGGTTTGGGCTCCATCCTACTGAGCACATAAAAGCCTTTGATTACAACAGCAAAATAAAAGGATGCAGAGAATTTATTTAGAGTAAGTCACCTTATTGTTAGAAAATTGCGTCAAACACTGCTGGTGTTATTTCAGGTGACAGTACCAAAAAAAGCCCCACTGATCAGTCAATGACATAAGAAAACTACCTTGTACACAACAAATGAAATTTTTGCCTGTACCTGTTTAGTATAAACATTCCAAAGCACTTAAAAAGTCAATCTGTGCCTTTTCCACTTTGTGCTCTATTATATATTTCTAACGACAGAGGTTCAGGGATTGGGATTTAGGCAACAATGTTGCTGAAGCTGCATCTGACAGCAGAAGCCAGCTGCCTGCTTCCAGCTGCGCCAGCCTGATGGCAGAAAAATAAACTACACCAACTTGCTTTTGTTAGTAAACCAAGCAGCTGGATCAAATGGCAGAGAAAAGCCAGTGAAGGTGACACACAGTCATTTTTTAAAGCTAGAACCATATTTTAAGGCACCCTTTTAAAACCTGCTAATAAGCCTGTTCACAGACAAATTTATGAGGATAAATTCATTTTCTGAGATACATACTCAACATTATCAGGCAGTTTTCAGCCTTTGAAGAATGTCTGGGTAATTTCCTGTTTATAACATTAAGAATTTGTATGGGGCCTGACATTTCTCTAATTTATTCAGTTCACAAACATATAAATGGCAGCTTGTGCATTTGCATGCAGATTTCAGCATTACATTCATATCACATCTTGTGTTCAAAGCCCACCAACAGCAAATCTCCAAGTCTCCCAACAAGTCAGTTATTGAAATGTGAACAAAAACAATTCAAATCTGATGCAATAAAGTACAAGCACTGCACTCTGCTCCTATAAAGGACACCATCAGGACATTGACTGCAAAACAACTGCAAATTTACAAGTTTGCATATTAAATGTCTGTGGATTACTTCCTAAGAAGGAGGAACACACACATGCAAATGACTGCAGACTTCATCAAATATAGTAAGAGTTATGAAACTCAGTATTAGCTCAGAGTTCCCTTTTAGTGGATCCAAACCCAAAAGACAGGTAGGGCTTCCCTTGAAGCTTGAACTGAAAACAAGTATAGATACACCTTTCCTAGTGAAGACCAAGACTGTTTAAGTAAGAGAATTTAAAATATTTACAATAGTTTTTAAGCAATGCTCTGACTAGTAGCATTTGCTGTGGCATGTACTTTCCCTTTGATTTAGAACATTGAACAATTTAAAGAACTTTCTTAGCAATCACTTAAGGCAGGTATTTGTGATTCTTTAAGATTTAGCACAAATAAAAAAAAAAAAAATCACACTTCTGCAAGATGTCACATTAGACAAAAACAGGCAGAAATATTCTGGAATTTGGGCAGCTACACAACAAATTTGGGCACAGGAAAGAAGGTCAAGATAATTCAGTTAGTAATTCTCTCAGGAGAGAGGATGCCTTCAAATGTTATGGTGACTATAAAGAGAAATGAAGCCATACTGCTGTCTGGACACCAGAACCATCAGCTCTCATGTTCCTCAGCTCAGAAGCTGTCTATTCTGAATGTAAATAACTTCACTCTACAGTGTACGTGTCAGAGCTTGTAAGAGGTACTGATTGTATAAAAGCCAGTATGCCCAGCTCATCTTGTATCCTGATCATCAAATTGTCAAGCAGAAGTCAAACAGAGAAGTGCTGATTTGCAAATCATGTCCCTTAATTACTAGCTAAATATGAACTCAGAATCCCAATATCTGGAATCTGCTTTAAAAAAAAATCTTGGTGCCTATCATTGCCTGTATTATTTTATGAAAAAAAACATCCTCTGCATGGAAGCCAGGGCAGGGTACACAATTTTAAGGAGACACACAGTTTTGCTTTTTTATTTATCTTTCAAAAGAAATTTTTGAAGCAGCTGATACAACCTTTGAGAACATTCTCCTCTTCCCCACCTCTCAGCAAAGCAAAGGAAATCTGAAGCAGGGAGAGCAGAACTAAAGATTCCCCACCAGAACTAAATGTTTCAAAAATGTGTTATACATAACAGTTTGAGAGCCTTTAATTAAAACAAAGGTAGAAGAAAAAAACCCAACAACTACTTGGACTTAGTTGACTGAGGCAGCTGATTCAGAATCTACAGCACTGAATGACCTCAGCAGGCAGTGTCTGTATAGGATTATGCCTTCATTTCACTAAAAGAATTATTACAAATATTCAGTGTACTTTAAGCACCATAATACTCAATTCTACACATTTTGATTCCTTCTCATTAACATATACACACAAATGGATCTAAAACTGCAAACATAAACATTACTTGCTCACTTATCCATTATCACACTGCTAACAGATCAGGCTTAAACAATTTCCATCAGGTTTTTTGATTATGCACATTATTAGACAAGTCTTGTTTCACTTAGTCTCTAAACAGCTACATTTTATTACAGTCAGAGCTCAGTAAAGTTCACAAGAGACTTGCTGTCTTGTTCTCTCACCCATGTAAGCAGAGCAATTAATGACAAATAATTAAACACCTAATCTGATGATACATCCCTAAGAACTTTTCTGGCTAGAGCTGATGTATACCAAGTTCCAGGCAGTCATGGTGTCATTTAAAAAATGACTTAAACTATTTTCTTAAAATGGCTTAAACTATTTTCTCCAAAGGAATTCAGACAAATAAAAATAGCTGCTAGATTCTCAGCTTTGCAAGTCAGTGTTTCTCTGTAGCTTCAGCAGAGTGACCTTGGCTGCAAACAGCTGAATTTTCTGCTCTTGTAACAAAAAGGTGCTGGAAAGCAGAGGCTGTTTCCTGGACATCAATTCATACCCAAGGCACTGGATAAAGAATGAAACACAATGCTTTGTGCTGCAGTGAAACAGGAAAGACAGGCAAGAAAGAAGGCAGGTGAGTTTTCTCACCAAGTGTGGAGGGAGCTATTCTACAGAACAGACAGGGGGTTGGATGAGCTTGTGAGTCAAGACCAGGGAAGTTAACCACTAAGAGGGGTTTTGCCACAGTCCACCCAACAGAGACAACCAAGTGCACGAAGACTTCTCTATCAACTTGAAAAAAACCTACAGATCACAGACCTTGGCTCTTCTGAATTTTGAGAGTTGACATGTCTTAGAAAACAGGTTCCTCCTAACACAAGGATAATCCTTTTCTGATGCCAACAGGCAGGAGGAAGTAGAAATAACTTGACTAAATGAAAAAGGATTTTATAGAGAGATGGAAGCAAAGATAACTTTGAAAAGAAGTATACAGGAAAAGTACCAGGGCATGCAGGGCAGATGCCAGGAAAAATCAAAGCTCACCAAGGGCTGAAAGTAGCTAGGGCATGACAGACAGTAAATCTACCACTGCTTTAGCAATAAAGGAATACACAAAAAATACAAGCTCGCTGCTGAGCGACAAGTGACAGCTATGCAGCTATTCTTTTGCCTGGCTTCACTGAAACATTCTCCCACAGTTAAAGGGGCAGAGAAAATAACAGCAGTGGAACTGGATTAAGCCAAGTATATCCTCAGAAATTTCAGCTGAAATCTATGGGACCTGATGGGATGCATCCAAAAGCAGTGAGAGAGCTGACTGTCATCACCAAAATAATCATCAAAAGGCTGTGAGTCAGGATGTTGCAGTCCACATGAGTGGAGAACTAGATGGATAAGAAATTGTCATTGGCTAATAGAAAAATATGGGACATTGTCATAAAACATAACAAGGTCCTAATTTGATACAGTGAAATAATGCTTCTAGAAACAAATTTCCAAAGTTTCAGATAGATGCACCAGAATGAATACATTATCCAATCAACAATATTTTGTCTTTTACAGATTTCAATTTTCCCTCACGCAGTTCTGTCACACAAATGTCTTCAGAAGGAAGTATTTCATTATCATGGTGTATCTAGGTGCAAGTATTGACTTTATAAAATTATTTGCAGTAACACAGTTGCACTATAAGGTTGCTTAAAATTCTTGCTCATGTACCACAATATTAGTGTTACCAGGAATAGATATCCTATTCTTGATTATGTAATCAAGAAAAAACTCCTGAAAATAATGTTGGGAGTACAAACTACTCTTAATCAGCAGCTAAATACCAAGATACTGGCACTGATTACTTTGTTGCTCTAATGACATCTGTAATGGATTCCAAGTGCTGTGCCTGATTGCTTCCCAGCTGATCAGAATTCTGTTCATCACTTCTGACTGCTGGAATTCTGAGGTTTCTTGGAGTTCCTTTGCAAAAGGCCTCAACACTGCTTCATTTTAAAAGCTACAGCTTTAAAGCAGCCATCATAAACTTTACACCCAGCAGTCCTTAATAAAATGTATTAAGAGAAGAGGATCTGAGGTTTTTTTCCTCTTCTCTTTCTTGACAGGCAATGTGATCTAAAGAACTTAATAGACAGTGGCCAACAGATTATAAAATAAAGCTGAACTTCAGCTGACCATGGTTTCTTCAGTAACCATGCTGCAATATTGCAGTGAAATGAAGTGACACACTTTCATTAATGTTGATGTTTTCAGTTTTAATGTAGCTGGCATACCCAAATGATTTATAAGGCAATTTGAAACATTAAATGAGATACATGTGCAAGCCAAGTTCACAATTGTTAAATGTAAATCAATGTCCTGTCTCACACCATTTCTGATTGTTGCCTACTGAAAAAAATGAATTTTTAATTCTTTGCTTTACTGAACTAACATGATAAGGGAATTGACATATCAATCACCCTTGGAGTCACTCCTCAATGGAGAAGTGTGAGATTATTACAGCACCATTTTCCTACAGAGTAGGTCTAAACATCCTTGACTGAAACATTGAAAATACATAAATTACTTCACAGAAATAAAAATTACTACTGGTCTTCCAATCTAGAAACATCTATATGCTCAAATTACCTGAAAAGCTACTGGCTGTAAGAATTCTTAAATTGTCTGTTTGCTCTTTTGCATTAACTTACAAAAGACTTTCTGCCATTTCAATTTTTTATTGTAACAAATAATGAAAATGCTGGCAAATTTCAGTATTATTCAAATTTTTGAAATAAAATCTCTCTGATTTTTAGAAGTGTTTAAGCAGTTGCTAACAGCTTTTTATCTCATTGTGTCCTCACTTTAGAAGCCTTTAAATGGATTATGTAAAGGCATATTAAGGCTCAAGCACAGAATTAGTACTGGAATTAGTGGAGAGAGACTTGTACCATATGACAGTAGAATATAATGTCTCTCTCTTCTTATCTGTGTCATAACCAAAGCAGAAATACATGAGCAGTTCAAACATCTTCCCATGTAAGTGAAGAAATTTAAGAATTCTTTCCTCCACTGCTAGAGTTCAGGGTACAATGTGGCAGAAAACTTCAGAAAGTGACTTCACTACTTCCAAGTTTCTCCAAAACTGTTCACTGCAAGAAATGGGGAAAGTTTTTATTCCTAATTTTGTATTTTGATTAAAGAATAACCAGCAAATAAATTCTTCTCAGGCCATCATCTTGGCTTCTTAACACCAGTGTCTTGTAATGTCTCACACAGCAACAGCCACAGGGCGTACTGAACATATTTAGAACAGTTACATAAATTAGAAGTCTTAATTGAAATTCTTATTAACATTCTGCTATAGGAAGGTCAGATGAATTTCAGGAAGGAATTATTTTATGATTCTGGGTCAAACCTGTACTTCCAAAATACTTCTAAAACTTGAAAAATATAAAGCAATAAAACAACTGCATGATGTCAGACTTGAATAAGCTAATGAGGTTTTATAGGTAGATTCTAGTTTAGATCTGCTGGTATTTACACTTTTCCACTCTATCACTAAAACTGTTCCAGTCTGTAGCCTATACAGAATATCAATCAAGTTGACTTGTCAGTTTGACAGGTAAGGCTTTGAAATCCACTTTTTGGGGCACTGAAGGAATTAGGGAAGGGTCTCTAACATGCTCAAAGCTTTGCTGTGCAAACAAGGGCTGTGAAACATCCCCTCAGCTACAAGTGGAGTGCAAAGCAGGGCACAGGGTAGGGCACAGAGGACTGCACTTGCACACTCACTTGGTGGATTGTTCTGCTGTCAGCTACATAGCTATGGCAGCCTGCAGCCCTGCTTATCAAGGCTAAGAAAGGCAAGATGCTGCTTAGATCTGCTTTTGAGACCACTTGTCAACTAGTAACATCACTTGTAAACTCATTTCCAAGAAGAGTACTTATCTTCTAGAAACTCCACTGTTCCTCTGACTGTACACAGAAACACATTGATCTCCAAGTCCTGCAGCAAGAGGATAGAATGCTCAAACTTGAATTTGCTGATTTCTAGCATTTTAAGAATTTATATATTGAAGCAGCTGAATTCATCAAGCATCAGAAAAGCCAGAGGATTCTGAGCTTCACTCACATTAGGCACACAAAAAGCTACATTTTTTTGTTTTGTTCTCGGCATTGTTTTTCTCCAGTGACTAGAGCTCCTATTCATCTTCTCAAAGCAATTTATTTTGAAGTAAGAATTTTAATGTGTCTTCTTGAGACTTCTATTTCAAAGAAAATCTCCTCAGGTCCACTGAAAACAAAAAAAAACCAACTAAAAAAGGTACCCTCCTAAGATGAATTATACAGGAAGCCAGATGAAGAAATTGGAATAATGTCTCAAGAACCATCTAAGCAGCACCTTTTTTCCCCTCAAACAGCAGAAGAGCAGCATACCAAATCCTATGAAGGAATTATTATGAAGTCAGGAAAATTAAATTAGCCTTGATACCAACCTGAAATGTAATAAAAATGGAGTTGCAATCCCCATCCTACCCATTTAATTGCCTTACCTGGCATTCCATGGATCAGGTCTCCACACAACACAAAAAACTTGGGTTTAGGGTTTAGTTTGTTAACAGCCTGCACTGCCTGCTCTGCTAATTTGATTTCTTCTCCCCATTCATCATCTCCATTGTTGGTGTCTCCAACTGCCCAAGCTTTCATCAGTCCAAACTGAGGATCTGCTCCCTGGATGAAGTAGAAAGGCCCCTTCCATTGATACTCATCATCTAAACGCAAAAAAAGAGAAAAAAAACAATTAAGCATCAGAGAAGCTTTTAACAAGAAAAAAAGCTTCTATGCATCATTAGATTAATTACTCTTCAGCTAAACAAGTTAGTGAGCTAAGTCTACTGTAGTGAAAGTAGTGAATTCTGCAGTCATTCATACAGGACAAAGCAGAAGTACAGCATCTTCCTCTAATCACTAGTTGCAATAAAGTATATTAATCTAATTATACTATATGGTAATTACAGACCTATTAGAGGAAAAGCATGTGAAGAATTCAACAAATAGTGCTGGAAATTACAAGGCTACAACATAGCACAAGTGCACAGATTTCAGTTCATTCTTTCAAGACTCCAATTACTGCTCTAGCAATGACTTTCCTCAGAGTTAGGCTGATGATGATCTGAAAGGACCCTTCCAACCTATAAAGCACGTGGATTTACTTTTGGTTTTCATTCAAATGATTCAGAACTGGAGCTTCTTAATTTGCAAGAAACAGGGTATATTGTTTTCATGGAAGGTTAGAAAACAGAGGTCAGAATGAATCTCTTGCACCATGGATAGGCAGGCTGGGGTGGGGGAGAAGGAATGTGGGCAACTTCTGAAATCAGCTTGCAATTGTCATCTGTTGCTATGGCATCAGATCATTTTGCCAAATGCAAGCTTCAACATTTTAGTTTAAGTAGCACTTAATTTCCCAACAAAATTATTTATAGTCTGTTAATTCATACCATCATTGCTGAGTTCTAAACAATAATCACTAATTTTATAGATAGAAACTTTTAGCTACTCATTAGCTTTTAATTCTGAGATTAAATTAACTTTCCCAATTACATAACTTATTCAAAAGAAGTGAAATGATCCTCCTAGCCATGGGTTCGCAATAGCAGCATCATGGATCTAGCTGAATGACATGAAACAATTTCTGTTTTCACTTTGTCTTGCAAGGCAAAATATGAATGCCTAAAACACAGCTTACATGCTGTATCAATAGCATTGTTTGTGCAGAGAAATCATAGAATCATAGAATAGTTTGGGTTGAAAGGGACCTTAAAGATCATCGAGTTCCAACCCCCACCTTTAAGTTCCTGTAAGTGAAAAGCTAGAGAGTAAAAAGACAGAGAAGCTTACATTAGAAATCCTTTAGGATCTAGACAAAATAAAACTGAAATAAGGGAAAATCTGAAACAGGAACTTGTTTAGGAGGAGATGCACAATCCTCACATTCATTATAGGGCAAAAAAATGCCCAAATCTTTGAATGATATGGCAGGTTTTCTAAACACCTGCCTCTTTTCCAGAAACAAAGCAGCCAGTATTGATAAATCAATGCAGAACAAAATCTACTCGTTTTGTACTGATTAATCTGAATCCAGTAATTTTTACCACACTAGCCTGAGTAAAATACAGACATTCATCTATTTGTTTTTGCAGAAAATACTCAGAAAAGTCTTTCTTTTAAAATGATTTCATTTATGGATGTATTGTATTTCCCTCGCCAAAGCCCCTGGATGGTGTCTGGAGACTGAAGGCAGCTGGAGCCCATAGAGCAGGCCAGGTAGCTGCTGGGCAGGCTGGTTGGCACAAGCAGCATCACTGGACCAGGTGCCAGGTACCAAGGAATTTTACATATAATGCTTGAACAGAAAGAAGCCTGGCAAGCAGTCAGGAGCATGCAGAGCTGATCCAACACAGGTTGCAAGGTGAGACCAGGGGCTATATGCTTTGTGAGAATGTTTTTCCTGCCTTATGTTCATGCCAATACAGCAGCTCTCCAGGTTTAAGCACCTGAATGTTTCCAAGACTGCACACAGATGCACTGGATTGAGTGGGTGAGTGATGGTCACATGAAGCAGAGAGACACTGATAAGAGGAATGTGAAAAGAGAAGTTCAGTGCACTGGCAGAATCAAGAAGAGGTAGAAGAAAGAAGAAACAGAAGATGCAGGGGTGGAGGTGAAGAAGACTGGGGAGAAAAGGAAAGAGACAGGAGGTGAAGAAAGGAAGTGAAAGTGATGCAGAGGTATATGCTATATTCTGCTGGGGGAAAGAAAAAGGTAATATGAAGAAAGTGAAGCAGAGACAACAGAAAAGATCCAGGAATCAGGGCTTCATAAATAACATTTACTTAAAATATTAGTTTAATTAACTGGTCTTATAAGATATTGGGTAATTCATCACAGTTTCAAAAAATAAAAGTAATGTTGAATACATTTTTTTGACCTTTGTCTTGTTATTTGATTGCTCTATCTAGAAACCCTATTTTCAAAAGATAAAGTACTATAGATACAAGCAGAACATAATGAACAGAGTTGTATTGATTTAACACCACTGGTGCAAACTTGCTCCTGCTCTAACTCTTAAGCCTGGTCTGAAAAATAATTCTTAATTGCTCTCACTGGTCTGTCTGCAAAGGATCAGGTTTTTCCTGATCTCTGCAAGGCGTAAGAACAGTCCAGCTAATGTTTAAAGTCTTGCAACTACTGCAATAATTTTGCTTAAATCTCCAAGAGCAGACCAATAATGTAAGAGGGCAGCAACGAGAACCAGAGCATAAAAGCCTCTTCCACTCCCACAGATGGACTCAGAAGTCTTTTGGCTAAATATTAAATTACTATTAATGAACTGTGCTCAGATAATAATTAACAAAACTTTTGTAACCTTCTTTTCTCCCTTACCAGCTGCCTCAAGCACAAAAGGTACCCCAGGCAATGCAAATGAACTTTGTCTGCTCAAGCTAAGTCAGGCATCACAAAAAACATCTTAACTCTTTTTTTTTTTTTTT